>WUAM01000321.1:2623066-2636845 GCA_024336885.1 Actenoides hombroni
CTTCATTAATTAAATTATTATTTTATAGATTTATAATCTTAGAATTTTCTTTCTGTTGACTTTAGAGTTTATTAAAATATTTTCCTCACAGCTTTTTTTATTTTTAATATTTATAGCACACCAGATATCAAATGTCTATAGCTCTTCAAGTTATAAAGGAGGTCCTCTTTTCTAATAATGGAAGTTTCAACTTTGCAGATGCCTGTCCCTTTGTAGTTCATTACTAAGTCCTGAGAGGCCTCTGTTTTCTCCCTTTACTCACAGAGACAGGTAGTCTCCCAGAGCCTTCATCCTTCCAGTTTATCCCCATTAACACCAGCTGAATAGCTGTGCAGCTGGCACCAAGAAGACCCTCTCTCCCGACTCCCTGCTGTGACGTGGGAAGGGGAGAAAAGCAGATATTGTGGCACAGGCTGCTCTAGTTGTCATATGTGAATTGTCAAGGAACAGATAAGGGTCCTTGGGACCATGCCCTGTGAGGTGTAATCTTGGCTGATTTAAATGTTTTGTGGCAGGGCTGCAGAAACATTTGAACACTCTTGCTGACTGTATATGTGATATTACTGTCATGGGTTTGACACCTAAAATCAGAAAAGGGAGGAAATTGTGTATATTTGGGGATTTGTTGCTGGTAATTTTTTTTCTTTCCTGCTCCTTCAGGAAGAACCAGAAGTTGTGGCAAGCACTGGAAAATAAAGTAAGGCAAGATCTCATTAATGGAAGTTTGGAAAAGATAGCTTCTCTAAACCAGAAAAAAGTCAGGTAATGAGAAAACAGGAAGAAACATAAACAATTTTTTTAATACTCCATCTCCAAAGGTTCCTCTTATATGTTAGAAATCAGAAAATAAGTTCATAAATTTGCATTTTCTGACACCATTCTGCTATTTTGTTCTTGTGTTTCCTAAAACGTATTTACATATAATAAGCAATAATAGTAAAGGCCTAAAAAGATTTTTCTGTACATATCTGCAAAATACACACATTTTTCATATGCATTGCCTATCTTCCGTATGGTTATTTATTATAAGACTGCCTTTCCTTGTGCAATTTTGTATTTCATAAAATGATATGTGAATGGTTGGAGATTGAAATTGAAATCGAAATTGCAATTCTATCTGTTGAAGTGCAATTTTCTTTAGCTTCCTAAGCCACCACTTCTATGTCAGGATATAATATAGGAAGTATGTATACATAAAATATATATTGGGCTTTTTTTTCCCAAGTTTTCACTTCTCAATTCCGTATTTTTCATTAATGTAGCTTGATAAAGAAGAAGCAACTTGCCCTCATGGACAAAGCATCCTTCATTCATTTTGGATACTCGCCTACACCTCCTCCTGTGGAACAGTCTGATCCGCCTGTTCCTTTGAACACTGCAACTGCCGAAGCCATGGAGCGATTAGACACAGGGGAGAAGGTATTTGTGTTCCGTGAGCCGAGTGATCCAGTACTTCCTTTGCATAATTCTCCAAGGAAAAAGAAAAAGAACTTTCTTAATTCCAAAAAGGCTGCTCGTGCAAATACAGACTCGTGAGGGCAACTTCCATCCCAAAGTATCAGTTAGGGAGGAGGAAGTTATGTAAAATTCAGTAAAAATAATGAGAAAGAATGAAGTGTGCAGTTTAAATAACACGGGCATTGCTTGAATCTCATTCGCCTGACATGGTAAATAGCTGCAGTTTGAGACGGGCACAGGTAGCGACGTGCATTGTGAGTTTTTTAGTTCTTATCAGTATATGATGCAGTAGATGAAATATGGGTGGTGTCTTATGCTGCACATTCTGGCAGACAGGACTCAGTTCTCCTTCAGTACATTTTGATCATTTTTTGCACTGATTTTACTGTAGCTGACTTTTCATAATTTATATAGAACATTTATTTATTATATACAGCAAGTACTGATTCACTATTCTTGTCTTTGTGTATTCTTGTAATAAGCTATGCTATAACAGACGACATGAAAAAATGAACTGGGTGACCCACAAGTCCTCTGTTCTCTGATTTTCTGTTATTCTAGCTAATTTCCTGTTTAATGTTGTGTTCTTAATAGCTTTTCAATGTTACTTCTGCACTTTGTGTTCTACAGTGATAGTTGGTACTCCTGATCTTCAGCATATACACACGCACTTAGCCTTAAAGCTTTTCACTGTTGTTTCTAAACTTACTTCAGGTGAACTATGAATGTGAGTACAGTTCAAGACTGTGTTAAATATTTGCAACCTCTTGCAATCTTTTTCTTGGTGAACCAATATCATCACAATTGCTCAGTAAAAAAGGGAAAAATTTAAACGGGCATGTAATACCTTCAGAAGCCTTTTTGATTGCAATGCTGCCAACTGTCAGGATTTTAGGGGGGTATTTTTGAAGTTCTTATTTCTGGATTTCTCTGAAGTTATGAGGATATAATTTTACATTTTAAAAATGAGATAGTTTCTAAACCTTTATCGTTGACAGAAAGAAGCCTGTAAATATGAACCCTAAAAATAGGAACACATTGCAAGAAAAACATATTTTTTAAAATTTTATTATATTCAAGCCTGTTTTGAGGGGGTTTTTAACTGTATTTGAATGCTGTGCTCTGAGTGTACTGTGATCATATATTTTTGCAAGTTTTCATGTATGATGTTTTTGTACCTTTGTATTAATAGGGTGCCGATTTCATTTTAAAAATTAAAATGTTACAATCTATGTGTGTCTGCAGTTGGCATCTATTCCAAGTGGGGGGGGGGGAAATTTTTTTTCCTCACTTCTCTTGACAAGTTTAAATACTCATCCAACAGTAAACAACAATTTGTGTTTCCTATCACTATTAGCATTAGAAAATGTATGCAGTAATTACCCTGATAATCCTAATTAGTTTTTGATTGCATTCTTCAGTGTTTTCATAGAAGTCATCACTCCCACAGAAAGAGGAGTCTATGAGGATTGTGAGAGTTCTGAATCACTATGTGTTAATGGGTGGGATATATATCATCCCCAAGGCGTGGGTAGGAAAAGGCAGGGGTCTGTCCTACCTCAGAGGTGGGTCAGAGCTGTATAGGAGGAGCCTTAGGCCCTATATAGGCAAGAAAAGCCAGTAGGAATACCTGATCAGTGCTCAGGGCTGCAGGGAGCACTTGAAAGCTGAAGTACCCTCTCTTGAATGTGAGCCTCTTCCAAGATTTCTTTGCAAGCCCAGGCTCCAGGCTGTTATAATATAAAAGGGAAATGATACTAGAAATCACAGATAAGATAAGACAATGGGACCAATAGCTTTAATTAGTTACAATAATATAATACAACATCTGAGTATATATTGCAATATCAATTTATTAGCCTTAACAGATAATCTGTGTGTCTAACAATAGAAAGCCCATTTGTAACCTCATCACAAATTTGAAGCAGCGCAGTGATTGTAACTATTCTATCAGGGAAAGTCAAGCCCTCATATCGTGCAATACATATTCAAAACAGTGTCCAGATCTTAACACCTCTTGTGCCTAATGAAAGAAGGATGTCCTAGTTTGGTAAAGAGCTGACTTTTGTTAAGCTTTGAGTCATTCAGAGGACATAACAGGGCCAGCTGTTGTGTGTGCACTTACATGTGTGTACTATAGGTATTAGCATTCATATTTCAGAGGTGAAGTCTTCCAAGGAATGTGTACTGGACAAGCCATTCAAATTAAGCCCATTTGGCTTCATAGTCATCAGTAAAATAAGTAACATAAGGTCAGATTCTTCAGAATTTTGAACGTTATTCACATGGGGCAAACTGTTCTTCATTCTCACTAAATTAACACAGAAAGGAACACCTTACAATCTGGCTGAACCTCCTGTTTTTAACAGATGTAGCCAGATAAAAAGGATAAAAGAACCTGGTAATGTTGCTAGCATTGCACTCATTGCAGAACTGGGACTTCAAAAAAAAGGCCTTACTTGGTTTGCAACTTTTCCTTTTGGTTTCTACATGGCTATATAATGCATTTTACCGAGACTGAAAGTACTAGAAATGACAGACCCTCTAATTAATCCCACACTTAGTTGAATTCCCCTGGAAGTTCATTACATTTCTTTTTGTCCCTGAGTGTTGCTGATGTGCTCCCATCTCCATTGTGGCTGTTGTCTCCCCTCAACCTAAAGCCATTGACCAAGGAGCTGAAATGTGCGAAAGTAACTGTCCTTTGGCAGTGATATTTTAATCTACACATTAAAAAACTGATTTACTGGCAATGGTATAATTTATTGAATAAATTATTCTCCACCCTGGACTAATAAACTAGCTTTTTGTTATCACTTCTTCAGAATGTACTGAAGTAATGCTAGCTTGCAGTCTGCACCCACTGCACAGCCCATGGCACTGTCTGGACACAACCTAGACTCCAGTTCAGGATTTTCAGGAGGCTTATTATATTCTCACAGGCTCCTCAAAAAGTGCTAGCACCACGTAGGGACTCAAAGAAAATGATTTTAAGATACTTTGATCCTTTTAAGATTAAATGAACACTTACTGGAGTAAATTTATTTCAAATTGTCAAGGTCTTCAGTGTCCGTAGACTTAAACAGAATCAGTGTCTGTGTTTCAGCATTTGTGAAACTATTTGCAGTGGGCTAAGTATTCACCAGGTTTTCTGCTGTGTTATCTTATGATCCTGTTCTTCATGTTGCATGCTGTAGATTCCTCACAAATGCATTTATTGAAGTCTAATTAATTTGAGTAATGAAGTTCTTTGCTACATCTTAATAGAGATTGAAAAAAAAATCATGATGTCATAGACAGTAGCGTTAAACCTGCATAGGTCCCTTTAGAAAGGGTAAGATTTTAAAAGATGGTTTATTCTCCTTCCCGTATTTATGCCTTGGTATAGCAGAGGTACAGATACTGGATTAGTACGTAAGATGTGTTGCTCACTTAGATGTTCAGTTTAAGAGCAAGCTTTTAAATCAAAGATTTTATTTTAAAGGATTTTTTTAAATAAAAATACCCAGTAGTGAAAAGCATCTTAGGGAAGATGTACATATGTTTTTTTGCAGTTATTGAGCTGAAAATATTTCCATGAAACGAATTGAGATTTCCTACATTAAGTTTCTGTTTCATTTTCCTGTCCTCAGATTATGTATTAATTTATTATAAAGTACAATACACATGCTAAGCGTAGTGAAGATCAGTTAATACCAAAAAAGAATGACGGGATATTGAGGCAGAGATTTACAACACTGTGTCAAAAAGTCAGTCAATTGTAAAGAAAAGTGAAAATGCATGTAGTGACCTGTCATTTCACTACAGAATAATATAGAAATAAAAGTAAGAAGACTGTAATTTTTTTTAATTAATTGTTATGTTTAATAGATGACTTTATCTTCACTTCTGGAGTAGTTTTGTTTTCAGATTATTTTTTAAAGAGACAGTGTCTCTTTAAAAAGGTCAATTCTGCAAAATACTTGTTTGCTTTATTTGAACCTAGGGAAATCATGCTGCTTTCTTTCATTATCTTGTATTTACCCAGCTGCTATTTTAACACCTTTATTTCTGCTGGGGAATGTTAAGTTTTTATGCTGTTATCTTAATACAACCCAGTGCCAATAATTACACTACCTTCCATCAACAACTCTCGCTTCCTGAGAGACTTGTAGCCAGATTCTCAAAGCACCAAACATGAACTTCACTCACTCAGCTGACCCAGTTCCCCTCTGCCCTGTGCTGAAATGTTTTGCTGCTGTGCTGATGTAACCGGTGCAGAAATAGGTCTACCAGCATAAAGCTTATTTTCCTTACTGATTAATAAAAGCTACATTGTCACAGGCTGAGAGCTGTATGGGAACTCATACAAACATTTGTACCAGCCGAGCAGCATTGTGCAAGTGATAAACATTTTCCTCCTGGCCAAGTGCTCCAGGTAGGATCCAGCCTTTTCTACCTTCGGCTTCTTCACCCAACACCTCTTCTGCAAAATGGCTGGCAAACTCCTCAAGCTCAGGTCATCAGTGCCCTGTTTCCATTTGTTTTCTTGTCATTCACAGGGAGCAAGGTAGGGAAAGTCAGGCTTAACACTTCTGGAAGATTATAGATTGTGCTCACTGTTTGCCTTGTGGACAAGCTGTGATATAAATGGTCCATTTAACAAGAACTGATAATGCCATCTCTGTGTTTGAGCGGTCTGTGCTTGTTGGTATGAAAAAACACTAAATATTTTTCCCACTTCAGCTGTATGAAGAAGCTTGGAAGCCATGTTGATTGAAAGTCATTTGTTTTCCCTAAGGTTCAGACATTCCTCTGGAGAGCACAAGACACACATTTGGTTATATGTACAGGGAAGTGAATTATGTTTTGGAAAAGTTCAACTTCTTTAGGGCATCTTCGTTGATTATGACAGAGAAACTACCTGCAGAAAAGGGGCTGTGCATTTTCAGCCACTTCTGTTTGAAGGAAGATAGTTGAATGAGAAAATAAACTGAAACCTGGAAGTGGCAGGTATCATTCCAAGCCAAAATAGCACTTGGAATCCGAGGGCAAATGTTTAGTCCTTGATTTTGTGTAGTTGAGAATGACATCTGCTTAAAATATATGAATGGTTTTGTAGTTACTCAGCTGAAGAAAAATATCCCTATGTAGAGTGTTTCAGAAGGAGTAAAAGTTACTTTCAGGAGTATAAATTGAAAAAGCATTATTTTGAGTGGACAGATGTGAAATGGCTATATTAATTGGAATAAATATATAATTTTCAGATTTTTCCAGTGTATTGGTTTGGGTTTTTTTTATTCATTTGCTATTGACCACTGCTAATTCATCACTCTGAAATCACCATCTTGGCTGAATCTGCAAACTGGCCTTGCGTATTGCATACGCAGGAGTATGCCATTGCTCATCGTATACTGTAGAAACCGGGTAATTCAGGGTTGAATTACTGAAAGTGTTCTCTTTCAAAGGGATCTCTGCTTTCCCAGCCTTATGTCTTGGAGAGAATCAGTGTCTGTGCTTCAGGACCTGTGCAACTATTTTAGAAACTGTCATTGAAATTTTACTGCTGTAGGTGATCCGACTCTCTAAAATAATAGGAGCGCTCCAAATTCTTTCTTCTAATATTTTTAATGCATTATCTGTTCTGCTAATGAGCAAAAATTCTCAAAATCTTCAATATACAGTATCTTCTTTTTTACAGCTCCTCTATAATGATTAAACGTTCCCATACTTTCAGTTTCTCAAAGAAGGAACAGAGTAATTCAATGACAGTTTTAATAGTTCTTTTTGCAGTATTGTTTTCCAAAAGGGTAAGGTATGTTTTTGTCACAGAAACATTTACTAGTTTTCCTATGATAAAAACTTGTCTCTTTAATGGCCGCTTTTCACCAGGGAACAGAGAAAAAGACTTATTTCTATCCTGAAACATGGGAGATGAGGCTCAGGCCCTTACTTTGTCCTGAATTTCCTTCCTAAACCTCCTTTTTTTTCCAGGAGAATGGGTATGTTAGAGATTTCAGTGCTCCCTGACTGGTTCAAACCCACATGAATGCCTGGAATGAATTGATTTCTTACATGTCTGAACCTACCTTACCCTCCAGAGTCACTGCCTTGTTGCACAGAGATGTGACAAATTGTCACATGCGCCAGGAGCCAGAAACCTAAGGAAGACTCCGGGCTTTTTGTGAACTCCTTCATCCAAATTTTCTTTTCTGTCATGAGTGAGTTAAAGCAAGAAGCCTGTGTGAATCCCAGGGTGGATGAATAAAGATCTGGGAGCCGAGGCCCCAGTGCACGCTGCATTACGCTTGTGAGTAAAACAATGGAGAAATCAGACTAATGCTGGAATTAAGGAATTTCATAGCCAACTGTTGAATATGCAAGATGGTCTCTCGTGCAAATTGACTGCTGAATAACACTGCAGTGGGGACAAGGGTTCATGAACCATCTGTCTCCTCCAAAACAGGCACAGAAAAGATGCAGGTTCATCACATTTCCTGTACGCTTTTGATACAAAGCAGGAAGCTGTAACACTAGTGGAGCATGTGCTCTTTAAAATTGTCTTGCATGTTGCTGTCAAGAGTGAAGTTAATCTCTGATACCAAGCCTCAACTGTGGAATGAATAAAAAGAGATTACAACATTATTTTATTCTGAGAATAATTGTATTGCTGTCCGTGTGTGTGTGTTTGAGAGGTTTTGTTCCTAATTGTAATGTATAAAGAGAGCACTTCCAGCATTTGGAAATAATATTTGCCAAGAACATGTGATAAGGAAATTATGATAAGAAAAGCTCTATACATTTTGTGGAGACAAAACCCCTGCAGAAATTACCAGGCACATTCTTCACTTCTCCAATTTTTATGCATATGAATAGTTCCTTAAATGCAATAATATTATTTACATGAATAAAGATTGCAGGATTTGGTTAATACAACTCCTGTGCACTGTGAGTCAGTGTCATATCAAAGCAGAGAGTAATTCAGTGTGCCACAAAATTCTGCTAGCATGTTCTGACTGTCAAAGCGCACTCTGCACACAGGGTATGTGCTCCAATTTGTTTTGCTTTATTTTGACTATTTAAATGTCACGGTGTCTAATCAAAGCTAAATGCTGTGACTTTCCTCATAACTGAGAGATGGGTACAGGCACTAGCCTAGAATGATTCATCTAGGTATAGGTTGTGTTGTGAATAACTTACTAATTTGTTACTAAATGAAAATAGAGAAGAAGAGGAACTGGGAAAATTGTACTATTAAGTAGGAAAAAATACTCATATAAAAATCTATTTCTCCTTTTCTGCTGTGTGTGGCTTCTGCAAAGCAGAAGCACATTTTCATTGTGGGTATCAGAACGTCTTTATAGAGTGCCAGACATGGTTAGGAGGGAGAATAACCATATTTTATTAGACTAACAAGTATATTTGGGCAAAGCAGAGGAATATTTTGGCATTTAAGTCTTTCTTCAAACAAAGCCAGAAAAACTTTGCAGCTCTGTTGTTGCTGTGGGAACAATTTCAATCAAATATGTGATTAGAGCTGGTCAATATTTTTAACAAAGGAATGGCTTTCTTTTCAAAACCAAACATGTTTAACATAGTAAACAAAATCTGAAATAAAAACATTTGAGTCTGGTTTGTTTACATTTTCCTTTCTCTTTTGCTTAATTCTTTTCAATGGCTGATTATCTTACTTTTTTCCTTTTATGAAAGTAAGTCTGTTTCTTAATAGAGTCAAAACACATAACAAAATACTTGGATAAAAGAGATGATCATTTTAAACCAGTCCTTCAGAGCTAAATACACAGTTTTGGGACCTTGTATTAGTGTTAATAGCAGGGTATGTATCTAAGTATCCAATATCCAAAATTAAGGGAGTGGAGCATCTCCTTTGTGATGAAAGGCTGAGGGAGCTGGGGCTCTTTAGCTTGAAGAAGAGGAGACTGAGGGGTGACCTCATTAATGTTTATAAATCCATAAAAGATGAGTGCCAGGAGGGTGGAGCCAGGCTCTTCTCTTTTATGTCCAATGATAGGACAAGAGGCAATGGGTGTAAGCTGGAGCATAAGAGGTTCCACGGAAACATAAGGAACAACTTTTCCACGGTGAGGGTGACAGAGCTCTGGAACAGGCTGCCCAGAGGGGTTGTGGAGTCTCCTTCTCTGTAGACGTTTAAAACCTGCCTGGATGCATTCCTGTGTGACCTGCTCTAGGTGATCCTGCTCTGGCAGGGGGGGTTGGACTAGATGATCTTTTGAGGTCCCTTCCAACAACCCTTAACATCCTGTGATAATGTGAAAATGTGATCTTCAATGAATTCTTCTTCACTACAGTCTAGGTTTAAAGACACCTACATTCCAGAAGCCTTGAACATTTCTTTTCCACGGTTACCTAAATTTTTATTGGTGGTTATGTGCCAATGGTCCCAAAGTAGCCCAGTTTCACCAGGTCTGCATAGCCTGGTGCCTTATTTATCCTGAAACAGGTTTACGTTCTTAATATTGGACAGGGGTGGCTCAGTTGAGGCTCTACAGCTGTGTGGTGCTCCCACACCAGCATATGGTATGTGGTCAGTCATGGGGCTGGGCTGACATGGGGATAGCCAACTGACACAGCTCACACTTGCTAGAGGAATCAAGACATATAGGTACCTGTGCTTTTTTATTTCAGAGGATTTTTTTTTCTAATGCATTCCTAATGAGTCTGCAAGTCTTTACAAGGTAAAAGCAGGTTTTGATTGTTTTTTTTTTAAAGTTGTTTTAATGTTTTGTCCTTAGGAAATAGTCAAACATATAAAAACCATCCCTAGAAATCATGTGAAGATGCAGCTTGAGAGCCCTTCCCTGCCCCTGTGAATGGAGGCACCATAAGCTTGGAAGCAGAGGTGTTCCCTTGAACCAGGATGAGCTATGATGCTGTTATTGCCATAGAGGTAGCCTTTACCCTGCCTGAATTCTCAAAAATCCTTAATATGACTGTCTGAAGACTGATAATCCAATCATTCAAATGTCTCGATTTCAGGGACTAAAAATTATACCACAATTTACTGGGTGAAGAAATGTGAGACTACAAAGTCATCCAGGCTCAGCATTTGATTTGTTCAGGACCCTTGGTGTGGCCAGTCTGGAGGGAAGCAGAATAAACCCTTTGCTCTTTACTTGTTGATGTTAGCAATTCATTAGACTATCACTTTATAACCATCATTGTGAGACTTCTGATCAAATGAAAGATTTCTGTCAAACAGTTAAATTCTGGCACTGTCACACTGAGAAATATGTATTTGCTGGGAGCAATTCACTTATTGCATTGAGCAATTGCTGCCAGCTTGCATGCCCACAGCTCTTGCTCCTTCTCCACCTTTTTTGAGCAAGTACTGGGGCTGATCCCTGGGGAGAGTTAGGTACGGACGCATTACAGGTGACCAAAGGATATTATAAGGCAAATATGCTCAAACATTGCTGTGCTGTTACTTGCTTTGCTGTGGCGAAAGTCTTGGCTTTATTGCTGTAGATTGTGTTAATCCAAATGAACACCAACAAATCTTCAGAATCCTTTCATGACAGTTAATATCTACAGAGCCTAAAAGGCTATCTTGGAGATATATTTGCCTGGGAGTGCACAGCTGTATTGCTGACATAAGAAATCTGATAATTTTTGTTGTTGAAAATGATGCCATTGAGCCCAGGAACTGCTGCTGCAGTGGGCTGAAACACACTCATGTGCCATGTAATCATGTTACAGAAATTAAGATTGTTGATCATATCTTTCCATCAGTCCCAAGAGGGAATTTTATGGTTTGATTTTTTTTTCTTAGTTCTTCCTGAGGCTTGAATTAAATAGCCAGCATGTTAAGTATGCATATGTACTTCATTAAACAGTGGTGTTATATTACAAATCTATGAGAATTTCACTTGGAGCCAGATCTTGAGCACATATCCATCGATGTTAGCAGATGTGTCCTAATTGATACCCCTTGAAGCTCTGTTGATGATTCGTATGTTTCTTCTCTGTCATTTGGAGGTTTTTTATTTCTCTTTGCTTTAGTATAAACATATAAGCACAAGAAATAAATACATCTGTGCATAATTTCTGTATTGTAACTGGAAACAAATCCTTAGACCTGAAACCCATTTCTGCTCTATTCATCCTTGTATACCATGCCAGTGAGTAGGGAGTTTTCATTTCGTTTGATTCCCACCGCAGTTAAAATGAATTATTCTAAACTACTCCTTTGCATTCAGACTGACTGGTAATACTGAGCAGCCTTGCAGGGTATGGAGAATTGCAGGTGGAATGACAATTACTGGTCTGATACTGCACACTGTGGGCATGTACATCAAAGAGTAATTTGCATCTCTTTCTTTTACCCACTTTGAGTGACTTTTATTCTTTTAAAAAGAAATTGTGTTTCAATAATACGGACTTAACATTACTTCCATTCCTCCAGTATTTGTTCTAAAAGAGCAGCTGAGGGAAAAAGAAAGAATAAGAAAAGTACTTCCTTGAGCATGCAACGATTTGAATGGCAGACTGAAGCTCTTTCACTTCAGATAATACAGACTGGTCATTAAAAAGAACATCTTTATTACTGACATTTCAGTTATTCCTTGAGACTACCATACATTTCAAAAGTGCTTTAGTTTCTATGCCACTGTGAAGCTAATAGCTTAAATATAAAAGGTGATTGCAAAGAAGTTAGTGTGGAATTAAGGGCTATCAAGACAATTCTACCACTACTATTTCAGTGAAATGTGCATGGAGAAAGAGAGAGGGTTGGGATGTGAGTTTCTTTTCAGTGAATAAAAACCCATTCATACTGTCATGAGGTTAAATTAATATAATGCCAGATCTAAACCTTGCAAGTATATATAGACTCATCAGGAAGGGTTGCAATCAGCATGCAGAGAGTATAAAAGCTTTAAAAAGATGTGTCTGGATACAGCCCTCCAGAATCTCCGTTTCAGGTGGTAGTTCTTGAATACCAATTAATTTCCTGGTCTAGCAGAGTTAGCACTGAGTCAGGAGTAAGCACAGTATTCAGAGTTGTTGCTTACATTGTCTTTCATTACTCTCTTCATGTTTTGTCTGAAGTGATGATGTTATTAATAGCTTGAAAAAATGATGTTTAAATTACTATAATCATAACTGTTGATTGTAGTTGATTGAAAAATAGCTATTCTGGTTTCTTTTTCTTGAATAAAATTTTGATTTGTTTCCACAAAGATCACAAAAGTAGTATTTTGCTTCAACTTCAAGTATTTTGGTTAAAAATAAGTATTGCCATTTAGGGCTCTATTCCTAATTCTGTACCTGCAGGGCTCACCAACTGGAAGACAACATGAAAAAGGAATCAAGCTTTGATTTATGCTTAACTGGTAGACAAATTTAGAGAACAGGTTGTTCCCTTTTTCAGTTCTTTCCCTTGGTCCATAATTTTTCATGTGGTGTGAAGAAGGCAGGTGGACTGACCAGGAGCAAGCCCATCTCTGGGAGCTGTTTGGGGATCCCCACTGTAATACATCCCCAAATCATCACTCTGCTCCTTAGTTAAGACTGAAACAGGGGAACAGCATCTGAGACTGTGCCTGCAATGATCTGTGACCTGGTCCCCCCCGAAGACCTCTGCTTGTACCATCATTGTTGGAGTGGGTCCAGAGAAGGGCCATGAAGATGAGCGGGGGACTGGAACACCTCTTCTACAAGGACAGGCTGAGACAGTTAAGATTGTTCAGCCTGGAGAAGAAAAGGCTCTGGGGGAGAGCTTATTGTGGCCTTCCAGTATCCGAAGGAGTCTATAAGAAAGCTAGGGAGGGACTGTTTACGTGGGCTTGTAGTGATAGGGGTAATGGCTTCGATCTGGAAGAAGGTAGGTTGAGATTAGAAATTAGGAGGAAGTTTTTCACTGTGAGGGTGGTGAGACACTGGAACAGGTTGCTCAGGGAGCTTGTAGATGCCCCAGCACTGGATGTGTTCAAGACCAGGTTGGGTGGGGCTTTGAGCAACCTGGTCTAGTGGGAGGTGTCCTTGCCAATGGCAGGGGAGTTGGAACTAGATGATCTGTAAGGTCCCTTGAAACTCAAACCATTCTATCCCTCATTCATGTCCTGTCCCTTCCCTGCTCTGCTCCGTGAGTGCAGCATCATCTCCTTTTGATTTCTGCTACAGAAGGAGGGAAAGAGCAAAAGAAATGAGAGGGAAAGACAAGGAACGATAAGTAAAAATTAAGTAAAATGATAACTAAAAAATAAGTAAAAAAGGAAGAGAAAGGGGAAGGAAGGAAGGAAGGAAGGAAGGAAGGAAGGAAGGAAGGAAGGAAGGAAGGAAGGAAGGGAGGAAGGGAGGAAG
>WUAM01000321.1:2636945-2688213 GCA_024336885.1 Actenoides hombroni
GAAGGAAAAAGGAAAGAAAAGGGGGAGAGGGGGGGGGGGGGGGGGGGGGGGAGGGGAGGGGGGAGGGGGGGAGGGGAGGGGGGGAGGGAGGAAGGGAAGTAAAAAACCAAACCCCAGTATCTACCAAAAGCACAAAGAGAGGCAGCGAAGGCAATGCTCCCCTAGTCTGAGATTTATCAGATTTGGACAAGAACTGAGCTTCTCTGTTATTCTTTTGTCTTCCTTTCAGGAAGAAAAAAGGGACTCAAAGAGTAGCAGCAATGCAATTTCTTCTCTTTTGCCCAGAGAGACAGATAAATACTTTAACGCCATTAAAGGACTGACAAAGAAATATATTTTTCATTTATCAAAATTCCTCTCTGTGGGTGAAGGGAAGGAGGTAAACAGCATTGTTCAATTGATTTTCACTTTGTCTTCTACTTTTCAAATGCTTTAACTGTTTTCCTCTCCTTCTTTGTATCTTTAAGATAGGGTTAAAATGATGTAGTGGAGGTTGTTGCTATGGTGCTCATACCAAGGTGTCTGCATTCATTCCTCTGAACCTTGGTTAGCACTTGTACATGTTTACAGCTTTGTCTGTCTTGATCTATTTCCTCTATCAAAATTAAAACAGCATACCCCAGCTGGTAGAGAACATGTGCTTGTTTTTGCCTTGAAAAGATGCAGAATAAATGCAATGTGAATGAAAGGTCTGCAGGCCTTTTTTTTAATACTTCTCAAGTGTTTTCATAGGTACAGAATATGCATGTGCAGAGACAGACATGAGAGATGCCTTCCTTGACAATGTCTGCAAATCAGGGGGCAAATTATTTAGGCTTTTTTCATAGCTTTACAAAACATTACAACTGCTTGGGATGTCCTTGCCAGCTGAGATCACAAGGAGATATTGCTTAATGACATCATCATTGCAGCCTTTTAGGGAGAGGAAAAAAAAAGAAAAAAAAAAACCAAAAAAAGCAACACTGTCAATCTGATCTGTGCCGTAGATCCCTTCTCTAACATTTCTAACATTAGTGGTCATCTTTTTTTAATACTGATTTAACTTTTTGTGATGCAGACTTTCCACAGGCATTTAGCTCTAAAAGATCAAATGGTCTCCAGTCCTTCCTATGGACACAGGGCAGAGGAGGTCTAAGGAATTCACAGCCCTTCACCCACCTCACACCTAAGCCCTTACCAGAGGTGAGAGGCTGAACTTGGAAGTCCAGCTTTTGTGTTAAAGAGCTGGGCATGCTGCTGAGCTCCACTGGTGACATGGGTGGCCTTTAACTCTACAAACACTGTTCTGTCCAGAATCTCTCCTGCTCATGCACACACCAGTGCCTGCACACATCCCATGGCATTCAGGTCTTCCTGAAGACATGGCATAAGACTGATACAGCTTTTCTGAACACATCAGCAGGTCAGGACTCAAATTAGCATTACTGTGCTCTAGCAGAATTGAAAGAAAGAAGTCCACTATGAAATATTGCATAATTAAACTGCACTCTGTGTCATTTGTTTGTAGCAAATACCTTCTATTAAAATGTTAATCTTGGAGTTGAAGCATGATTAAATCTAAAGCTGCTATGTTTTCTGATTGAAAGGTACTATTTTTACTGTAGGACATGCTGAACTACACTAACACACGAAAGAACACACACACTGAACTGCAAGAGCTCATGTTTCTGATGACTATACAGCTCTTTCCTTGTAGTTTTCTACCATTCCTCCATTTGTGAGTTGATGGCAGTATCTCTCATTTGTTTGTTAAATAACATCAGTGGATTTAGGTTGTGTATTTGTTACCCTCACACCTGAGGTAAATCTAATACTCTGGAGAAATACAACAGGTATTGTGCGAGATGTGGAATTGTTCCAGTTTAACAGGGCAGCATTTTTCTCTGTGACATGGAAATTTTCATCACTGGATAATCACACTTGTTCCAAAATAAAAGCTGTTTCCTATTGATTTTTTTTTTTTTTTTTTTAAAAGTGTCCTTATTTCCAAGGAGAGGATGACCTCAGAAATGTGAGCTGCCCATATTAGAGGAGAAAGAGTAGAACATCAGTCAAAGGGAATGAAGTTCTCTGCTGAAGCTCCTGGTCTTGGTGCTGCAGCGTAAGCATATCACCTTGAATGGAGCCAGGTGTGGTTTAGGCCTTTGCAAGAAGAAAGTATGTGTGCCCCAGAAAGGTTATTTTGGAAAGCCTTAAGAAAGGTTTTAACTGGTCCATTCAAAAGTCTTTTGAAGTCAGTGCCATGTCACCAGTGGTATCATAAGTTAGTGCCAAATAAGAACTAGGCAAGCAGGTATTGTTCTTTCCCAGCTTGCAACTATTTTTGCTTTCTGACATTTTGATGTCTTTTCTATGTTTTCAGTGTGTTTTTCTTTCATCTATTTCTTCACCCTTCTACTCATGTAACTTTAGCACTCACAGCATCCTTTGCGAAGGAGGTACACTGGTCTACTTGCTAAACAGCACATTATTTTGTTTGTTTTGCATAAATAGGAGTTGACCCAGGACATAAATAATAATGTGCCGAGCCCTTTCAAAGCA
This sequence comes from Actenoides hombroni, assembly GCA_024336885.1. Classification (NCBI taxonomy): domain Eukaryota; kingdom Metazoa; phylum Chordata; class Aves; order Coraciiformes; family Alcedinidae; genus Actenoides; species Actenoides hombroni. The sequence goes on from WUAM01000321.1 coordinate 2,639,487, forward strand.
AGTCTTTTCTGCATTCTGTCTATTTTCATCTCAAGCTCTGGCAAGAGCTGCTCTCTTGGAGATACATTCTTTCTCACTGCACGTGGGTGCCAAAGGAAGGGGTCTGAATGTGAATCCTAGCACCATGTAGCATCACTCAGAGTTTACAAGTTTACTCTTAGCCATCTTATTTCTAAGCTGTCTATGCTTCCTATGCTTACTGTACTATAGCTGTCTATGCTAATTGAAAAGAGAAGTTAAAATTTCCTTTCTTTATGATAAAATAACATGAAAATGGCCCTCTGAAAAATACCTCTCCAGCAGTTTCCTGACTGACAGTACAAGTATTCCTCATCACAAGTATATCCTCATCTGTTTTTGTATGGTGCTTATCACCACACTGTCTAAACCTCTCAGAGATACATCATCACAATTGCTCTCTAGGGAAGGATTATCTTTCATTTATGGAGGGAGGGCTGAGGAATTCAAGGTCTGGTCTAGCACCCAGGAAAGCTGATGACACACCTGTTTGATAAAGATTGATCCAGGAGTCTGGCAGAGCTGAGAGGAGAGTAACAGCTCAGTACTTTAACCTCTGGATCATTTTCTCCCTCTTTTTCAATATCTTTCCATTTTTTGAGTGTTTTCACTTGTCAGAATTTACTCGTTCATCTATATCTCTAAGATGATTAAAATATTTTGGCAGCTGTCATGTATTTTCTACTTAGTATATGCAATCAGTTAGAAAGTGCAGTTTCCAAAATAATAGACCAGGAGGTGAATGACCATTGATAAAATTTCATTTTCTCTGGTGATCTAAAGCATTGGCAACATCAGACTGTTCTTTTCTTGAAGAAGATCTAGTAGGGTAAGCTACTGTATATTGCTACCACTTAACATCCTAAGTTTGTTACATGTTTTCTCCAGTGATAAATAATTCTCTAATAATTTGTTTTCTGTGGCAACAGACCATGTAAAATTGAGTTTTCTTATGTGACCATGTAGTAGTTGTCCTCTCTTTCTTATTTTAACTGTTATTTTGATTTTCCAAACAATAGAGAAAGGTATATTCTCGAAGCTCTTCTTTGGGCTTATTTTCTCTGCAGGGCAATCAACTTTTTTTTTTCTAGGATACTGAATGCAATGTCAATTTTAAAGTGTCATGGTCTTCCCCTAAAATAGCAACTTATTCTTTTTCAACTGAATAACTCCATTACTGTATTTATATTCAGTAAAAATGAAAAAAAAAAGTAGCAGCAAAGAAATTTTTCTGAATTCTTTATAAAACTGGATATAGTTCCCAAGGAGGGGAAATGATGTGGGATATATGCAAGGATGATGGATTCCCGTGTGAATACTGCTAAAATAGCAATGACAAACACTCAGCGATTACTAGCAACAGTAGCAATCACAGAAAGAGAAATCACAACTCTCAGTAGAGCAGTTTTGCTGTTAAATAGTATTGTGGGTTTAAATGATACTACCTATGTCTTTGCACACAAGTAGAATCGCGGAGTTGCTATGATTGGAAAAGACCTTTAACATCATCAAGTTCAAATGTTATCTAACTATACCAGGGCCACTACTACACCATATCCTTAAGCACCATATCTAGACAGCTTTTAAATACACCCTGGGATGTCGATTCAACCACCTCCCTGGACAGCCTGTTCCCGTCTTTGATAACCCTTTCAGTATAGAAGTTTTTCCTAATGTCCAGCCTAAACCTCTCCTGGCAGAACTTGATGCCATTTCCTCTTGTCCTGTGAGCTGTGACTTGTGAGAAGAGACCAACACCCACATCCCTACAACCCCCTTTCAGGTAGTTGTAGAGAGTGGTAAGGTCTCCCCTCAGCCTCCTTTTCCTCAGACTAAATAAGCCCAGCTCCTTCAGCTAGTCCTCATAGGACTTATTCTCAAGATCCTTCACCAGCTTCGTTGCCTTTCTCTGGACCTGCTCCAGCACCTCGTTGTCTTTCTTATACTGTGGTGTCCAAAACTGAACACAGTACTCAAGGTGCAGCCTCACCAGTGCTGAGTACAATGGGACAAACACTTTTCTAGTCCTGCTGGACACACTATTCCTGATGCAGGCCAGGCTACTGTTGGACTTCTTGGCTACCTGGGCACATTGTTGGCTCATGTTCAGCCACTTGTCGATCAGCACCCCCAGGTCCCTTTCTGCCAAGCAGCTTTCCAGCCACTCCTCCCCAAGCCTGTAGCGTTACATGGAGTTGTTGTGGCCCAAATGCAGCAGTTAGCACTTGGCCTTGTTGAAGACATATGGTTGGCCTCAGTCCATTAATCCAGCCTGTCCAGGTCCCTCTGAAGACCCTTCCTACCTTCAAGCAGCTAAACACTCCCACTTAACTTGGTATTGTCTGCAGTCTTTCTGAGGGTGCTCTCAATCTCCTTGTCAAGATCATTGATAAAGATATTAAACAGGAGCAGCCCCAGCACTGAGCCCTGGAGAACACCACTTGTGACTGGAGCAGGACAGAAGAATAGGACAGAACTAATTTAACCAAAACTGTAGTTTTTGCTAACTGCTAGCTGATTGAACTAAAATCTAGGCGTGAATTCAGGAGTAAATCCTGAACAAAATTAGTCCTAATGAAAAAAATCAGTATTTACCAAGAATTACTGCCTTCTGAAATGTGATAGACCACAACAATTGTCTGAAATTTAATAGTGAAACAAAGAGCCCAATCAAGGATTTCCTAATTACACTGGGAGGCTTTTCATTCAGTTTAGAGAATTTTGGATCTGAACATCAGTTGTCTTCTGGAAACACATTTTGTCAGCCAGTCTGAAGTTGCTGGCATGCCTAGGTCTCCTAACTGTCACCACTGTTATCAGAGAGGTGCTAGCTCTTGGATTTCTATAACTCAGCCACAGCAACTGCTAACAATTGAAATAAAAAGTTTTCCTGTCTTTATTGGTTTCATAGTAAATTAATGATGAATTCTTTGGCGATTACATCATGCAGGCCACTACAGATATTTACTGTTAAAGTGCAAAATTGTTCACTAATCAGCCAACTGCATGAAAGCCTTAAACTGAGCAAATAAATTGCCCAGATTAAACTATTACAAAATCTATTACAGCAGGAAGTTAATTTCAATATTTCAATTCATTTGATTAAGTGGCTAATTCAATGAATTTAGGCTTATTTCAAAACACTGATCTGAGGATTGAATCTCCAAGTCCATATTTTTTATTTCTGTCATTCTTTACTTCTTCCAGGTCCTCAAATCCTAAACTTCTCCTAACTGTAAGTCTCATCTAGATTTGATACAGACTACTAAGTGTAAATCTTGCAAACATAATTTTTTGGTTTATACCATATAGACTCAAGTTCCTAGGTTGAACAGTCAAGAGATTTTCTGATTTGCTCCACAACCAAAAGCTACTTTTTTTTCTTCTCTTGTTCTAAGTTCCCCATAAAATAGGTCATAGCTGAAATGGAGTGGCATTTAACAGCAAGCCATTCTCAGAGGATGAAAAATGAACAATGACAAATTTGCAGATGAAAAGGCCCCCAGATGCATATGTTAGTGTCCTAAATATTCCCCCATTAGCACTAAATATGTTAATAACAGGAGTTCTGTTCGCTGTTAGGTCAGCTTGGGCTGAGGCTTCATTTATCTAAGGACAACAGTGTGGCAGATTTGGGTGTTGTCTCCAGCAGATCCTTTACAGAATACAAAACACAATACAAATAACAGGCTTTGGTGTATAAATAACTCATAAGGCTTTGGGGTATAAGAACACTATTTGTAACCTTCCTTTTATTACAGGCTAGCTTTCTTTTGCTAATTAAAACAAATAAATAATGTATGCCAAAAATACTTGAAGTGCTGTTGAGCTACTCCCATGCACACTCCAAATAAATTATTTACCTGATGCCTTGATATAATACTAGACTTTATCCCCACGTTTTTTGTAGGTTCTTGTGTAACATGGCTCCTGAATTTGTAATTTAATAGGGCTAGCCTGAGGCAAATTTGCTGTAATACAAGGCCAAGTTATTACAGTAATCAGCTAGCTGAGAAGGAGTTTGAAGCGAAATTCAGAAAATGAGCCTATTTTTTCAAAAGTCTAGGTTCTTCTGGCACCCGTGGACCATTGCTAACTAACCAAGCAGCTGAATCTCAGCATGATAAATACATAGAATAATTTTAAAGAGTTGGAGATTTGTAACTCTTGAGATTACATACTGGAACTAGTTAGAAAATTTTCTAACCATATTTTACATTCTATGAAATATTCTTCTATTTCAATTACTTTTTATCTTGAATTTTGAAATGCCCTGCAAAAAATAATGAACCTTACCTCAGTTTGATTTTCCTTGTCCCCAAAAGACAAAACTCAAAGTTTTTTTGTGAGTATTATGTAGATACAAAATTACTATAGGAGGAATCTTATTGCTGATAAACTTAAGTTTCTGTCTCATTGGAAGTGGCTAATTTCAAATAACTTGCAATTTAAGTTCATGAGTGATGTTTGAACATGGATTTTTGTGGTGTAATCAAATGGGGACTCTGTTAAAGACTCTTCTATGTATATTACCTATTTCTCTTTGGCAACCAGTAGCTGGAACTGAAGCATCCAAGGGCTTTATACTCTTAAAACTGAGTTCTGCAAGGCCTCTGGCTTCTTCTTATATGTCAGATCTCCAGGCTAATATTCTCTCCTTACCCATTTCCAATTTCTAGTTAGATACTGTAGATCATACACTCTTGAGGATATTGTAACTCCCTCTGTGCTTTCAAACTTCAAGGAGAAAGCTACCAGGACCAAATACTGTTTCTGCAACAGGGAGGGTGAAATCCTGGTGCTGTGGGAATCAATGATAAAGCTTTTATTGAATTCAAAAGCATTATAATTTTCTTTACAGCTTTATTGCACCTTCTTTTTCTGTAAATACAAAAAGATCTTCAATGACAGCTGAATTTATTTCTCTCCAAAAGATGACAGTACCAGTAAAATACGTCAGGTTCCTGTTGACCCTAATAAGTTAGGAGATGAAGTCTACAACATCATAGCTGTTTATCTTGGAATAGTCAAAGAGCAAAGCTGTTCTTTTCATCTAATGCAAGAGAGAAAATTGTCCATGATGCATCCATGATGCCTAGCTTATGTTAGAGTCAGAATCCCCATATTAGTGTTTCTCAACACTGTCATATGGCTACAACAGCTGGCTACAACTAGCATGCATGAGAAGAAAAACATACGAAACTGAAAAAAAAAAGATACATATCAATAATAATAATAATTTGAAAAGGGAAAGATTTTAAAAGGGTGAATAAAAAATAAACACAATGACTTGTCATTGACAGTACCGGCAAAGAAAATATTTTTCATGACTGCTTTCCATCTTCCATTTATGCACCTGAGATGAGAGCCAAAGACAAGAACTATCTCATCTAGGCAAGTCTGACAGACTTAAAAGAGGAAGAACATGAGAGTTGTGTCCATATGCACTAAAAACCTAGATAGCTGAGAGTTCAATACTCCAATGTTTTCCTTTATTGAGATTAGTAGAAATGTGCTGTTCAGACAAAGCAATCTATATTATCTTAAACATTGATCCCAGTAAACAGTAAAAATAGAAAACTATCCTGCAGCCATTAACCTTTTCCAAAGAGCTTAAAAGTTCTTTTGCAGCTGAATTTCAGTGACACTTAATGTAACTGAACTCAGGGCAATAATGAATGCATGGTAACTCAGGAAATCAGAACAATTCATTATCAGGCACACAGTTAAGAAAGTGTTATTAATATTGGTTTACAGTGACAGTGTAATGTCTGAATAAAACATCAGTGATCAGATTCAAGATGTCTGGCTTTGCAGAGGCATTCCCCCCAGTTCCCTTGGCAGCAGAGGGGAGCAAAAACTGGGGAAGAAGTCTCCTCCAGCCCAGTCAGCATGTGTGCTAGTGGGGACCAGCATCAGCCCACATGTGAGAGGAGGAGCTCGGAAACCATCTATCTCCTTTGGGCTTTGGTTCCCTTGCCCTCCTAGACTGTGGTCTCTGTATTGTAATTTTTTTTATGAAGGGTCAGCTCGTATTTTAATTTCAAACTATAGCCTGAAAAGAATACACATCTTACCTTTCATTAAATATCATTCTCTCAGAAAGTTCAACACCTCCCTTAGGCTCAGACACACACATTTTTCATGCCTCAGGAGAGCGAGTTCTAACTACCAGACTGCTGGAAGAGGTAAAATGGGGGCACGCTCCACATGCCGTTTCATATAGCACTGTTGTGTGCAAAAAGAATAGATGATTTCTGCAACTATATGTGAAGGGGTTTGGTATTACTCCTACTCTTAATTTTTCCCTATTTTTTACCTCTACGCATTTATGTGCAAAATCTGCTGCATACTGCTAGATGTGTGTTTGTGTGCTTGCCAGTGAGGCTCCTGTTATGAGCTACCATATTGTGTTCAGAAACCAAGATCTCCAATACTTACTCCTGACATGCAAGTCAGAATCCTAAACAAGACATTAAAAACATCTGGTCATGCACTTGAACCTTCAGAGACCACTGAGGCACTAGCAGAGCCCAGGAATCTTTCCTCCTTGTGAATTCCTTTCCATGTCAATGTCTCAGCTTTGATAAAACTGTATAATAAAGCAAGATGAAAAGGTGCAATAGTTCTTCAGAAGAAGAATCAAAATTAGAGAAAGACAAGTTCTGAATGTTTATATATAATACAAGATTGTAAGAGTTAATCTTAACGTGGATATACTTAAATGGCTATCAATACTTACCCATTAAACCTCATGAAATCACCATGAGGGAAGATTAGAAAATTGGGATTTCTTTCACTTCCCTTCCTACTAAATCCAGACATTGATTAAAAGAATATGAGGCCAAAAAATCCTATGCTTCTGCTTTACTTAGGGCCTGATGGCACCAGTCAGCATGAGGCCCATATCCCATTAGACCAAAGCTATGTACCTGGTCCCTTTTCTGAGCTGCCTGAGCAACCACTTTTCCCGGAGCAGGAGACACAGCAACAGTCCAACCATATGGTTAAGTGGCTGCTGATTACTCACAGGAAAATTATTCCAAATCACTATCTATCCACCGTTCATTTTCACAAGACACAGAACTGTTGTACCTTATTGAGCAGTATGTTTGTGGGATTTTGCAAGTGCAGTTTTGTTGTTACATCTTCTGCCCTGGGAGGTACCCAGCGCTCTGCTCTTGCCTGCGGTTTCTCTTTCCCATTACTATACTTTAATGAGCTGGCATGTTTTTCTGTTGGAGACTACTGAAGTCCCATGACACTTACAGTCTGGAAATTGCTGGCTTTTGTAAATGGTTTCTGTTGAGCTTTTTGAGAGCAGATGCTGACTATTGAAATAATACATGATCCTAAACAAATAAAGACCATCATGTCTCCACAGAAAATGGAATCAAAGCTGAGTGAACCCCATTTGTTTTCTGTTTTTTGTATTCAAAACTAATGTGTACCCATGTGATTTCTGAAGTAGTCCATTCAGAGTGCATAACCGGAGCAATGAGTATCTTCAACAGGCTTCTTGAAGCCTCAGGCTTCCTGATTGCCTCAGGATCCCAGGGACATGTGTTTCCCATTCAGGGTCTGTAGCACTGGCCTGCAAGTAGGCAAGTTCAGGTCTTCATACATGCAGGTGAGACCTTTCTTTTTAAAACCTTTTTTCCAAGGTGAAGGTGGTTCTTCCCGTCAACAACTCAATGATCGGGGAATTCACACAAAGTGGGAAGAAATGCTTGTTCAATGCTCTCCTCTGCCTGAGGACAGTCTAATCCAGGATTAGAAAGGAAAGGCCATTAACCATAGACAGAGAAAAGTTTTCTCTATGGGTGCATTTGACAGGACTCTCACTGAAGCCCAACTGCTGATGAACAAATGAGAAAATAGGATGTTGACAGTGGAAAGGGAATTTACCACATCCTGCTTCCATCTAAATCCTACTGAGGAGCTGGAAATCTTGTTGCCATAAATCTGTGATGCTGCTTTTCTCATTACTTGGATAATAGAAACACCAACCATAATTGCTGGCCATTACACAAACCCCTTTAGAAGAGACAAGACCTTTCTGAAAAATACTGTTATTTCTTAAAAAAAGAAAATCAGAAGTTTTCCACCGAGTCTGCTAAATCACCTTTGGACTTTCAATCGGGTTTTTGTGGCCTTTTGTGCTTATCCTCCTTTTTCTGGCAGTTTCTAACTTTCCCATTTTTACACAACCATCTCTTAATAATATTTTCATGTGTAAATCACTAGCTCTATCAAGAAGCCAGAAAACCAGAATTCCCTTTTTGTTTTGAGCTGGAAGATATTTTTCAAGAGAGCATGTTCTGTCAGATAATGAAGATTTTCAGAAATCCATGGGTTGCAAGGGAATATCTTGATTTCCATGAAATGCCGAGGGAAGCCTTTCTGCCAGCCTGTTCCCCACTGCCCTGAGTCCTTGGTAGTCCGTAGGTGTCAGCTTTCCCCCTCTCCAGTTTTGGAGGCATCAAAAGCACCTGCTGTGAGAGTGCTTTGATTGTTTCAAAGTGAACAAATGCACCTTCTGGTTCCAAAATGATGTTTTTGAAAATATATCTTCCTGGGAGCTAGTGAGCTGTAATCATACAGTATCTCATTCACACTCATGTTTCCCCAGCAAGTCTAGAAGCATTGGCTCTGTTTCTCTATTCTCAGTTGCTGCATTTCCCCTTATTTCCCTTTATTTCTCCATGGGAACTAGAGAGGGATGAGATGTGCTTTGCTGGAGGATGCACAGCATTTTATAACACCAGAAGGACAAGTGAGAAATCTGGTCTCTGAAAGGGAATACAACCCCACTGGGCGCTATCTATTCTATCCATTCCTCAATAATCTGCTTTGTCTTGCCCTCTCAGACCCACTTTCACCGCAGGTGTCTCACAACTCTTGATCCTAGTGTTTCTCCTCTCCTTATTTACTCATCCCTGGGATCCTTCATCTGTGCTGCCTCTCCCTGGCCAAGGTCTGTGACCAGTTCCAGGCTTCTGGTCTTGCCCATCTGTTGGCTGTGTCTCAACCCTAATCTCCAGCCCAGTCTCTTTGTGTACTCTTGGACTGTAGCCTCTCTCCTTGGTCTTCTTTTTCTCTTTTCTGGGACTCTACCCAGGCACTTTCAGTTCTGCTTCATCACCACTACTGTTGCTCCTCCTCCTCCACAGGTACCAGTCCAGCTCTCTTGGTTCACAAACACAACGTGGCCACATTTAGTGAACACATACCAGAGAAAGTTTTGATACCATACACCATTTTGAGTTTAGGTTGCTCAGCATTTTACTGAATTTGATGCAATAACTACTGGGTCTTGTTATCACAGAGAGGTTCAAGCACTCTGTGATCTGTGTAAATTAAACTTTTAAAATTTAAATTAATTTTAAATTAAAATTAAATCCCTTGGTTTTAATTGGGTACAAAATCTATCATGGGAATAGGATAAACTCCCATCCTGAGAGCTGCTGGCGGCTGAGGCTGTGGAGCACATGGCTTTGATTTTTTCCTATACTTTAGACAACGTGAACTTGGGATTATGCTCAGGTGTCAAGTGTGTTTTGACTGTGCCTTTGCAGAGAAGCCCAGACTTTGGACTGTGATGATTTCTTTGCATCAGCTTGCGGTGAAGTGGGGGCAACAGGTGAGAAAGGTGTTAGAGATGAAGGCAGATTCTTTAAAGGTGAGTAAAGAAAAATATGATTCTCTATCTTCATTCTCAGAAAGGCAGGAGTGGAGAAAGGTAAAACTGTCTTAAAAATAATTCTAGTTGAGCCATGTACCAGGCTTGGATAGAATATTAATCACTGAGTGGTTAAAATTAGAAAAATAGAAATAAGCTATGGGAAATACAAAGCTGTAAGCAAGGGACCAAAACCTATAGTATAAGATGTTTGTCTATAGATCTGTTTGTGTTTAGTAAAAAGCAAAAGATGACCTTTTCATTACATCTTTCCTTTAGACTGATTGTGGGGAGGGACACCATTCTGTACTTTTCTAGCAGACACTGATGGCTATTTAACAAGGTTAATATCAGTCATGATAATTACCATCAGCTTGTCAGAATAAAACATTTTGATATATTTCAGTTCAGCAGCTTTTACCTTTTCCCTTCAAAGCAGAAGCAAAGTACTTCACCTGACACTTGCTTTTATGTTGCTACTTTGATCTTCCAATGGAAATGGATCTATAATAGCACTAGGTAGCTTCTCTTGCATCCTTTAAATTGAAGAGACCTTTTCAGAGAACATGATTTCTTGTTTAAAGAACAAGGGACACAGTGCTCCTTACTTTTGGCCCACTGCACATTCCTGTCTACATTTTGTTCTTGATGGACTTCCTTAGAGGCTGGCTGAATGGTGCTTACTTGCCAACTTGGTTTTGAAGCAAATGGAATGAATTTCCTTAGCTTTATGTGCTCCGTCTTCCCCTGTGGTACACACTTCTGTCGTTCTGGCAAAATAAAATTCTACATGAGTGTTAATGAAGAGCTCTTGCCAATTGCATTTTGTGTTAAACAAACATTTCCTCTCTCACCTGCACACTGCCAAATTCTTCATGCAATAAAAAAAAATCATTCAATATAGCTATGTTTTGAATATTGTAAATTCAAAAAAAAGCCTCATTTCTCATATGTCTTAAAACTTCAAGATAGACGCATTTAAATGTGTTTTCACAACACGGTTGGATTTTCATTAAAAAATGTTTGTTGTCAAAGAAACAGTATAGCAAAAGACAGAAAGCAAAGCATACAGACATCAAGATTTGTTGGAGCAAATAATTTTCTTCCAACCAATGTAGAAAAAAATGCCCAAAATACGTCAAAGCTAACACCGAAATGGAATTCATTCTCATTTTAAAAAGATGAAACTGAGAAGCATTTCAGTATCTCGGGATCCTGAATTACAGACTGAACACCTTCATATGAATACTGATTAGAGAGCAGTAACTTTCTGTCCTATACTTCATCTTGAGAAGAAGCAACATAGATATGAAACTTGAACAGCATGTATTTATTTTTATTTTTTTTTAATTTTGCGTTGAGTGTACTGCATGCATTGTGCGCCTTTTTTTTTCAGTTCTCTATATAATAATATTTTTTTTCATAGCTTTTTTCCCCTCTTGTTGAAGATTTGTAAGATGGTCATGTTAATGTTGAATTCTTCAGAGACTGGGAAAGAAGAGACTATCTTTCATTCTATCTATCCACTCTTCTGGAAGGACATTGCAACCTGCTCTAGGTGAACTTTCAGGGGATTTGGACTAGATGATCTCCAGAGCTCCTTTCCAACCTCTGCTGTCCTGTGGTTCTGTGATTTTTGTGACATACTTTAATTTCCCTGGGCTGTGGAAAGTTTCAAACTCAAATTTTCTATTTTCTGGATTAATTTTCTCAGTCTTAAACTGCCCCAGGTATTGCTAATCTAGCAGTATACTACCTCTAGGACAGCTGTAGAAATGATCTAAATGGAGGTTCCATTGCCTCAAGAGAGGCAAAACTTGTAGACATACCCCAGTGCTTATGACATTTTACTGATGAACTCTGTATGTCTGACACAGCTGCTCAGGTCCCTGAGGTGTCTGTGAGGTCTCCCTGCAAAGTAAAGGAGAAGCAGACAGTTCTAGATTTCCCTGGGCTCTGTGGTTCAGGCATTTAAATTTACAGTACTTGAATATTTTAGCCACTCAAGTTCCTTATTAATGCTACTTCATAATTCTGGATCCAGAAGATCCAGCTAAGCCTGGATACAGGAAGAACTGCCAAAGAAGTGATTTCATACCTCCATGGCAGTAATGGCATCCATTACGGTTAAAGAAGACCTTTATTTGAAGTAGAAAGAATTACTGTTGCTTAATCTAATAAAAAGTTAATTTTACTTGAAGATAAAGCTTGGTGGGAAGAAGAGATGTTCCATTCAGAGTTCTGAAATTCTAGAGAGAGGAAGAGGGACTTCAACCCACGGGCATTGAAAGCAGGCAAAAATGGAGAGGTGCAGAAGGGAAGTTCAAAAAGGTTCAGAAAATTCTGATGGAAGCGGATGAATTTGTCTGTATATAATAGCTCGTGATAGTATGAGAGAAAGCCCAAGGTGTGCAAACTTGTTGAAAAAAACCCTTCTGCTATTAATACAGCAGATCCAGGTAACAATAAACTATGACTGAAGCAACACATACATTTAAATGTTTGTTTCATGCCTAGTCTTGCCTTGCTATGTCAAGGAAAATGCTCTTATTCAGGAAGACACAGGGTTTAAAAAAAAAAACATTATCGGATTCCAAATATTGGACCAGAGTGTTGTCTGTCTCTTAGAAGCACTCCCTTCTCTCCAGCCTACTCTAAAAACATTTCTATCTTTTCTGGCAGGAAATCTGCAGATCTCAATTCCCTGGAGAAAGCAAGATTTTATTTTCAAATAAACTTGCATGTGGCTTCATCATATCTCATTTTATTTAAGCAAATTAGCTTGGACAATTGAGGCTTCTGCCACAGGAAAAAAAGCTGGGGGGTTTTGTGCTTTCCTAAGCATGTTTTCTTATCCATGTTTTTACTTGTCACTTGTAAAGACATATGCATTATATACTTTCCAAAGCTGTTGGTGAACGTGAGTTAGATGAACTAAGAAGTATCTCTCACAGCCAACCCTTTTAAATACAGATTAATATGCATATGCCACATAATAAGCTTATCACTGTATAAAAGGTCACAGGGATGGCTGCATTATTTCTGTGGAAAGACTTTTGGAGCCAATGTCATCAATAAAATACAAGCATATTTTCAGCAGGTAATACATTTTAAATGTTAAAATGTTTATTTTTTGAGCTGACTTAAAAAGTTGATGGAAAGTGAGAAAGGTTTAATTTGTTATTCTCATCTAGTAAAATAAAGTAAATACTCCTTTTTCTTCAATGAGAAAAATACAGTCAATTAATCTGTTCATATATATACATGGTCTTCAAGAAAAGCAGGTATATATGTTCCCGGTATAGATACTGGCTCAGTAAACCAATAACCTAGGTCCTACCAATAAGAAACAGCAGTTCAATGGGGTGGAAGGTGAAAATCAATATTGATACAGTCAAGGTTGGAAGGAGCAAGCTCAGGGATGTATATGCATTGCTGTAGTACAAATATACTATAATCAGGCAATAAAATCATGGAATTATAGAATGGTCTGGGTTGCAAGGGACCTTAAAGATCATCTAGTTCCAACCCCTCTGCCATGGACAGGGATACCTCCCACTAGACCAGGTAGCTCAAAGCCCCAACCAACCTGGCCTTCAATACTTTCAGGGATGGGCCATCCACAACTTCCCTGGGTACCCTGTTCCAGTGTTTCACCACCCTCACAGTGAAGAATGTCCTCCCAATATCTAATCTAGATCTACACTCTGAGTTTTAAACTATTACCCTTTGTCCTGTCACTACGTGCCCTTGTAAACAGTCCCTCTCCAGCTTTCCTGTAGGCCCCTTTAGGTACCAGAAGGCCACTATAAGGTCTCACTGGAGCCTTCTCTTCTCCAGGATGAACAACCCAAACTCTTTTAGCCTGTCTTCATAGGAGAGGTGTTCCAGCCTGATACTATCTTCATGGCCCTCCTCTGGACTCACTCCAACAGCTCCATGTCCTTCTTATGTTGGGGGCCCCAGAGCTGAACACAGTACTCCAGGTGGGGTCTCACCAGAGCAGAGTAGGGAGAGAGAATCACCTCCCCTAACCTGCTGGCCATGTTTCTTTTGATGCAGCCCAGGATGTGATGGGTTTTCTCTGGTGTGAGTGCACATTGACAGGTCACATTGAACTTCAATAGTTCAAAATTAGCCCAGCACTTTGTTGTGTATGTAGCTGCTCAATGCATACAGATACTAAAAGAAAAAAAAAAATCTAGCTCCTTAAAAAAACATTTTCCCCAAGACCCTACAGTAGTATGAAACATGATAGTATAAAATATTAGCAAGTTCATGAATCTTAAAAATTATAATGCAGCCTCATATAAATAAGTTGCAGTCCTGGTGGGGCAATTGTAAATGATCAGTGCAGTTCCCAGAGAAGTTTTTCCAGAGAAGGACAGCACGATGTCTTAGAGACACAGAGAGCTTCATTTGTATGGAAAGACTAAAACACCATGAAGGAAAATCACAGGAGGGTGTTTCTGTTCTGTGTTGTCAGGGGAATATTTGTGTGATTAAAAAGACAAGTAATAGTAAGGATAATATGAATTAATGAAGGATCCAGAAAAGACTAATTGTGTCGTCCTATTCATCTTCAAAACATAAAACCCAAAAAAAGTAGAATAAAATTAAAGACTGATAATATGAAATGTAATTCTTTTTTAAATATAGTTCTCATAGTTTTACCTGTAGGATTCAACATCACTTCTACAAGACTTAGCAGACACTTTATTTTGAAGAAAATAATGAGAATAATATAATGAAAGTTACTGCTATAATATGAGCACACTATCTATTACATACATTGAGGGGCATTTGTCTGCCCAATTGAGTGATTATGCCTCTGAATTGCAAAAAAAGCTACATTGCTTATTCAAATAGTTGTGCCTATAAGATGGCAAAAACATATTTCAGAAATCGCTTTAAAATACATGTTGCTTTGCTGGTTGTCTTGCTCCATTTAGTGTACTTTCTTTTTTATTAGCTGTTCAGTACTAATGTGTATCTCTCTGAAAAATGTAAAATTAAGCCCAGTACTGCAATAAGAGGAATGCTGGCTACAATAAAACCCTCTGAAACTCTCTCATCAGTGGAACTGGTGGGGTTTCAGCAGGCTCTAAGCATTTCCAGGACCTTTAATTGCTAGAGTTTGTGACTCACCTTAGCAGTAATAGTGTAGGTGCAAAACTGGGTCCTTTGTCTGACAGGTCCATTGGTGAGATGTGGAGATACATGTCTGTGGGTGGTATTTGGTAGGACTTTGAGGGGGCAGTGCTTGATCTGTGTCAGTCAAAATGGTGTTCTGGGGCTATCGATTTCTGTGCTGCAGTGATTGCACATAGATGTTTGCACTCCACAGCCCGGTGGAGCAAATGCCCCTGTCAGACCATGGGAAAGGCATGATTCTCATGAGGGTGTGCAGAAACAACAAACCAGCTGTGATATCTCTCATCCTCTTTGCATACTTCTTAATTTCAGCTCTTCATGGCTCTTTGGTTTGATTTTGAAGTTGCAGAGATGTTCCACTCATTGAAACTTACCTCCTTGTGCTTTAGCTGGCCTAAGCTGGACACAGGACAAGGCACTGATGTCAGCTACAGGTGTCACTGCCACTGCTTCACTCCTTCAGCTCTTTCCCTACTCTCCAAGATTATATAGCTTTTAATATGAGCTTTCAAATATAAATGGGAAATTTATGGACTTAAAGGAGATTTTGCACATAATTAAACGCAGGAAAAAAATAATCCATAAATTATATGGTTGCTCATCACATTTAATAAGCCGATTCTACCCTTACCTGCTTTCCTGTACACTTTCTCCAGTTTATCTCTGGCTTCAAGTTACATCTTATAAAGCTAGTTCAAACTGTATATTCCTCACACTAGTGTCTGACTTACCGTAATGAGGGGATATAGTGTTTATCATGATAGGGCTCAAGACTTAAAACATTCTCTCATCACTAATTAACCACACCAAAATTGCTTCGATATCTTACCACATTGACTGGAGAATATTATGCTCATTATAGAACTGTATAGAAAAGTTATAACTACTAATTAAATTGTATAGTGCTCTTCCAAGAAGGATTTTTTGAGTACAAAATAACCACTGTGGGAAAATTCCAGGGATATAATACAGCACATATCAAAACTGTGAAAATGTAAGACGCAAGAAATTCTCCAGAGCATTAGTTCCAACATATTTTTGCCATGAAAGTGTCTATGACTAAATCTAATTTCATTCAAAGGGCACTGGTATAATTCTGTATTCATTACATAATTCTGTATTCACGGGCATACACTTTAGAAGTACTTGTATTTTAGCATTGTTCTCAGTCATATTTCTCTTAATGGCTATTGAAAGCTATGGTGGTTTTGATGTGCTTACTGTATTGTTTATAATGGACCTAAAGAAAACCCCAAACACATAAGGATTTTGGGTCTATGGGAGGGTTCATGAGGACTGTTTGCCATTTTGTAAAAACTGGTTTAACTGATTAGATATATTCCTCCTTTCCAATTAAAAATGACAAGAAAAGGGAGTTTGTGACTCTGAGCCAAGTTCACTGATGTATAGAGCATAGCTAATATCAGTCATTATTAAGGTCCTGATTGTACTGTGTATCTTCTCACAAACATGATTATAGCAAGCTAATTTGCATTGCTAAACAAATGCTAAAAATATAAAAACATTTTTCCCTGTTGGACAGAGAGTAGTTGATCCAATCATTAAAATACAGATAAACAGAAGTAGCTACTCTGATGAAAGTGAAGATGATTAAGGACAATATGCATAAGAAATTAGTTATTTAGCTACAAGTAAGCTCTCCAGAAAAAGAACAACAAAGTGCTTATTTAAAAATCACACCAATCTATCATGAAGGTTTTTCTAGAAAAGCTTTACATTATTCCTCATTCAGACTTTACCGCAGAGCCTGTTGGCAGCATGTGCTAAGGGACTGAACTGCAACTGCGGTGTAGGAAGAAATATTTTCTGCTTTTCCTAGCTGGACTGATGACTTTGGCTCCAGTGGCTGCTATAAATTGTTGTTCTTTTGCTGAACAAGAAGGTAGAGTTTGAACAACCCAGCACTGCAAACAGGTGGGGTCTTGCCTTCGCTCGCTTCTTACTCAGAGCCTGCGTAGCTCAACTTATTTAGCCAACAACAAAATCTAGGATATGGATATAGATATAGAAATAATGGGGATTATTTGCAGAAGAGTGGTTTGTTCTATGTCTCCTTTTGGGGCAGATGCTAGAGCAGTGGAAGTTCAAGTGGACACTTATGTTTTTCTAGTTAAATATACTTTGAATATCTCTTTATTTTCCAGCTCCCACCAGAACTGTAAATGTACCTGTCCAAAACCTCTAAGCTTCTCCTATGCTGGCAGACACTCTTTTCATAGCAGAAGTGTTGAGATAGCTACACAATTGGAAAACAGAAAAATCTTATTCAGCCAACCAAAGTTCCTCAATACATACCAATACACCAACACCTAAGTTTAGTTTAAACTGTCAGAAATCAGATTGAAATTGTGATCATATATTTCTGCAAGCAGAAAACATCTTAATGAATGGAATGAATGGATGGATTAGTGCTAGAATATTTCCTCTATTATGTACTTTGATATCATTTTGAATAGTGTACCAAGATCTATAACCACCCCACCCACTCTCCAACCCCCTCAGTCTAAAGGAAAAACTTCTGGAAACATTTCATTGATAATTTTTGTCAAGACTACGAATGAAAGGAGACATTTGTATTTATCACATTTGGTAATTAAACATTTACAGTATGGTGCCAATACTTAATACACAATGTAGAAGGAGCAAATGGAACAGAAGGTAAATCTGGCAGAGTTTAATGTGGAGTGATGTTGTGATAATGTGCATGTGTGATTAGAACTGTAACACCACAGAGCAAGTGGCAATGCAATAAAATATAGTAGCAGCAAACTGCTTTTCCAGCTGTGTTAGACTTCCTTCCCTCTTCCCTGGAACAGAAAAAATATTTTACCCTTAAAAAGACTTGGAGAAACCAGATGAGGCTTTCAGAGTTAAGATCACTGTCTGCTTTTGCAAGGCAATAAAGGTGCATTGAATAAATGAGTCCCAAGGAGTTTCTTTTGGCTTTATGGTTGCCCCACTTTGTTTTTCCCCTCCATATCACTGAGTATTTTGTAAAAACCTTCTGCATCTTATTTAGGTTGCTTTGCCTGTTTTAATTTCTGCTGGAAAGCAAGGTAATATTCATTGCAAGAGTCTATTTTATTGTAATTTCTCAGGCCTCGAATACCACTTTCACACATAAGGATAAAAACTGTTTAAACAGATCTTTCTCCTGTTGAAATGATGAGAAACATTCCCATTTTTTTCATAAGTATTAGACTGCTTCTCCACAAATTGTCTGTGTCATCACAAACAAACTTAATCTGAGTAAATGTCAGTGCACAATGTGCATGTCCGTATCTGAGCTGTTATACACTGATGTTATACTCCATGGAGCCAGAGCTACAGTAAGAACCATCTGCTAAAAGAGAAAATCAAGACAGACCAAGTGCACCATATCCTAAAAATGTGGATTTTGGTTTATGTTGGGTTTTTTCTCTTTATTTTTGAGCCTGGATCTTGCTAACTTAGCTGCACATGTGTACATTTTTCTTATGTTTAAAGCTAGGGGAGACAAGTCTCAGTGAAGCACTTTTCAGGCTTATTTCCAGACTGTGTGGCTTTTCTTGTAGTCCTTGTTCTGTCTTCACAAAGCACATACTATACAGAACACCCTCTCTTCTTCTTCTGCATTAATATCATGTCCTTTAATGACAGGCCAGTTCCTTACAGTTATGTTGGTCAAAAGGAAAGATTAACTAAGAGTATAAGTTGCCCAGAGAGGTGGTATAAGCCCCATCCCTGGAAACATTCAAGGTCACATTAGACAGGACTCTGAGAACCCTACTCACTGCAGGGGAGTTAGACTACATGACCTTTAAAGGTCCCTTCCAACCCAAAGCATTCTCTGATTCTATAGTCAGTCTCCACAGTGTAGCTGAGTATGCTCTGACCTGTGTAATAAGTAGACAAAGATGATTATATTCAGCATAAGGTTCAGCTTGCAGTTAGTGAAAGTGTCATGGACTCTGGGCAGAGCTGATTGGTGCCACGATTTTTATTTTTTTTTTTTTTTTTTGCAAGCAATATAGTTGATTGAGATCATGTGGCAATAAGTCTGAAATTAAAGTTGCTGAGTCAGCTTGCATTCATGCACAATGCTCCGTGTACATGTCAGCTATTGAATAACCAGGCTTCTCTCAAAAACAGCTTAGTAAAGCATTGCCAAAGACACCCAGCAGACGGTCAGATCAGACTACAAGGCCTTGGTAGAATCCTACCGATAATTAAATTCTGTCTTCAGGAAACTCCCGCAGTTTTTAATACAGTCGTTGATGACCTTACATTCTAAGGGGTGTGGATCTTTCACTGTATAAACCCAGGCTTCTCAGTGGCTGTGTGTGCATTAGCAGGAAGCACATTTGGGGAAGTTTAATTTCAGATTTGCTCTCACCTGTTCCTGTGGTCTACAGGCCCAAGGCTGGATGGATGGCATTAAGTGCTCTATCGGAGCACATGTTCTGGTTCTGTATTATACAAAAAATAATCTGATTTGGGTGCTACAATATGAACCAAAATGCAATAGGGCTGTGAGGTTGAGACATTCATTTCAAAAATGCCCTCCCAGGCTGAATTAAGGTGCTAGTATAACTGCATTCTATGTTGTTGGTGTTGTACAAGATCACCCACAATAACTCTTCTTGCTGAAAACAACTGTAATCATAATAAAAAAACAAATGTGCAATTGGCTTTTTTTCCCCAAATGTTTTTTGAACTGGAAAATTTTACATGGAAAATCTTGATAAATTACTAGCCCTGTTTTGAAAAACCCTTTGGCTCTAATCTGTTTTACCTGATACATCATGGACTTACTTCTGGGCAACAAAATCTGTCCTCTCATGACTAGGGAAATTCTGCTTCTTTGCTTGATCCTATGATTATTTCAGTCTACGCCTATATTAATCAAGTAGGCCAACACCATGCTCATGCAGATGTAAAACCTTTACCTTAGTATATTTGTAAACTGCTCTGTTGCTGATAGGAACACCATATCATTTCATGGAAGGATATAAATTTGTATTTTATGAAAAATTTGTGACAAAAAATTACATATAATGTGAAACTGAATTTTTAAACAGATTCAATTACAAAGAACTTTGTTTTGTAAAAGATAGAATGGAAACAATACAGTAAAAATAGATCATTACAAATAAAATGTTTTTCACTTCCAAAAACCTAACTTATTTGTTTTAAAAAGTTGAAATGAAATCTACTTACCAATGGTAACCCTTAAAAATAAAAGCACAATAAGACAGAAGGAGCATGCATTTATTATCAAAATGTGAATGTACAAGTTGTAAAATACCATAAATATTTGGAATTGTGGGTGTTGTTTAAAAAAAAAGGCTTTCATGTCAGCAATATTTTGGATAAAGTGTGTTTCTTTCTATTCAAGATGGTTCTCATCTAGAACAAATCAATGAAAACACAGACACATGTAACTTCTTTACATTTTCTAACACCTGTCTATTGACTTTTTAATTTGTAATGTTTTTAGCTCTCCTTACTAAGCTGCTTTTCAACTCCGGCTCAGTCAGCCCATTACTAATAAAAAGGTCTTTGTCATGATTATCATACGCTACTAATGAATCTGGTTCTGCATCCACTAAATTCACTAGGAAAGCTTTGATTTGGCCAGGGTCACCTATTTTACTACAAAGCAGAATGCTTGAATTTAAAGAACAACGTGAATACATTCATGCTGCACCTTTTCCAATGGGCTTCAGGTATTTAAATGAAATTATTCTGTGTTTGGCCTACTACATTCACATATTTACATCATATACATCTGATATAAACTCAATCACTTCGGTGATCAGAAACGGCTGTGTCCAGCAGTTTCACAAAATTCCAAACTGGACCATTTAAATTAACAGAGACAGGGAGGGTAACATAAAGTCTTTAAGATAAAGCTGGCCCCAATATAACTTTGTCTTTTGCAAGTAGCCTGAAATGTGGCAATCTTTGAGAGGCTGCCTAACGAATTGTTTCAAGTTTTCTTCCAGGAGTTTGAAAAGGAAAGTCACATGCACTTATAAAACTGTATTTTGTTGCTGTTGGTCACTTTTCCAGTGGCAGAGTCAAAAGAAGAGCTGGGTCATATGTGGAAATTCTCATCTGATGTGCTCTGTGAGTTTGTCCTTGGCTGGGGTTCCTGCTTTTGGAGGAGTCAGATGTTCCAGGATTTGAGGGGTGAAGATGAAGGCATGCACAGAGAGAACCTTCCCTTGCCCTGCTGGGGTGGAAGCATGTGCGGGGCTGTAGCTCACTAGCTGCTGCAGCCTCTTGTGCAGCCATGTCCCAGTAAATTGTTGTTACGTCCATCTTGGAGTTTCTCATGGCTCTGGAGGGATGCTCTGCTGTCCATGCTGGAAGTTTGTCCGCTTTGATCCTGCTGTCTTCTTAATCTGCCAAAGGTTAAAAACATTGGTATAGCTATTGTGTGCAGGTAACTGCATCAGAATGACAGCCATTGCCTGTCCTGTGGATAGCCACAAGCACCTGTGGATAAAACAGATTCCTACACCATTTGATCTCTATTAACTTCCTGAGTTTTATAGCTGTCATTTCTTCTAAAGACTGATGATTGCTTCCTTCTCAATATGTACAGCTGAGTCTTGGTCTTGGTCAAATGCTGCTCCCCTTGAAACCTATCATAAGTAGCCAGCAGAGGAGAGTGCTTTCTATGGCCTAACACCTCTGCTCAGACTGTAACTGGACAAAACCTCCAGGTAGCTAGAGGATGATGAGAATTGTTGACGGGGCACACAAGAGCAGTATGCAGCTGCTCCCCTCTGTTGTCCTACAAAATTATCTATAACTTCCACCAGTATAACAGGAAAAAAACATGATGTGAAATTATATTTGGTATTCCTGCTGTTATTAATTCATATGTTGTCAAAGCCTTCTAGGTGATTTCAAGGAACAAAATAAAAATCCTATGTTGTTTTAAAACTGAAAAGTCATTGTCTTTTGACATCATTTTCTAGACAACAGCAACAGCCCTGGCAGCACCTGCATTTCCCTCCAATTGTTTATAATCGAGATTCTCGGCATTTCTGTTCAACACTGATATCAACTTCTGTGATTTTACTGTGATTCATGTGATATTCAGTGTTTTCCTTCAAACACAGACACAATGTAAGTACTTTAAAGAAGGGTGTAAAGAAGCTATGAGGAAGCTGTGAGGTAGAAAAATTATTTATTTTTTAAATGTGAACAGCTGCTGTTTTGAAGGAATTTTTATCTGAATGTTTGTTTTCTCAAAATAAGAAACAGCTGTTAGTGTATTCCTGAAAAAGACACCAAGAGCTGGCACCAGAGATACTATGGAAGGAGCTCTTTGTTACAGCACTTACAAGTAGTCTATATGATATACACCAAAATACCTTTGCAAGTAACAGTGATTATATAGAAAATACTAGTGGAAAAGCATGTAAAAATTTAATGTAAAGGATCAGTTTCAAAGGGTAAAATACTTTCAGGCGGCATAAAGACTATAGAGACACCATATACTGAAGACTCACAAGACAATGTGAAAGAACGTGAAAAATCTTAGTTAAACAGAGGAATAAGGGAGACTATTTAAAGTAAATATAATGAGAACACTTTCCAAATAAGTTAAGTTTAAAAAAGGAAAAACACAGGCACATTAAATAAAAAGCTATAAGGCAGACTGAAAAAAACAAACTACAAAACAACCTAACACCACCAGATTGAAGGAACAAATTGCTAAAAGCATTTATCCTAATATTGATTTTTTCAGATGCACCAGAAATACAACAGCTACACTGGTGAGTCTACAGGCTGATGGATGACTGAGATATTAGAGGATAGCATAAGAAATATGATTCCCTAACTGAAAAGCCAATGAATTACCTTCACCAATGTTCATGACAAATGAGCTTAGGGACATTTCTTTCTTTATGAGAAATTTGTCCATCATTTCTAGTCAAACCATCAGTCAAACAGCTTTAGAACCAGTTGTTCAAATGAATGTTGACAAAGCATGAAGATGGTGGATTTTCACCCAAGGACTCTAAGAAAATTGAAATATATAATTTCTGCACAGCTGAATGGAGCATGTAACATACTGTTGAAACTGTCTTACCACTAAAGAAGGAAAGACAGCAAATGTGATGGCTTTTTTTTTGCTTTTTTTTTTTTTTTCTTTTGAAATGAGGGCTTCAAAAATTATCCAGGGGTCTATGAGTAATTGAACAAGACAAAGTCTTGAATCACCTTAGGGTCTGAACTACTGGCCCTTACCAGACTATGGTATTTGCAGGCAGTAAAGGCTACAGTGCTTGGAAACTCCTGTTGCAAACTGTGGGCTGCAGACCTGTGCAACCTGTCAAATAGTGGAGTGAGACAAATTTTCACTCTATGGAGACCTGAGGTATCATTATGTTGGTCTAAATGAGTGCAAGTGCTTTCTCCCTGAATTTGTTTAATATTTACTTGATTTGTAAAACATTGAAAAAGAAGGCATTTCCTATACTGCTAGAATTAATGGGGAAATAAGAAGTCTCTCAATAACAGGATAAAGCAGGAACCCACCAATTTATTTTTTGAAAACCACTCAAACTGTCACAAAGGCAGCATGCAAGGAGGACAGCAGAAAAAGGAGAGAAATGAAGCCCATGCTGAGTTCAAAAGAAATCACTGACCAGCCTTAAAGTTCCCATTCTCTACAGAGATGGCTGCTATTGTTAATTTATTTCCATTTATTTTGTTGATCCTATTCCTACTCCCAGGTCTATTCTTGTAGCATAATTAGATTATGGGGGTTTGGAAGTGTTGAAGGAATACATTGTTTTAGCAGTGCTTCACTGTATTCCCTGTTTGAACATTCTCTGTTTCCATATCTAGATTCACTATCCACACTCACAAACTGTTGAAGTAAGCAATAGATTATTAACCTGATGATGTAGTAAAAATGTAAATTATTTGACTATTTAATAATTTATCAATCACTTTAATCAGTGATTAAAATTGCACTAAAGACTGTACTATAAGGTGTTATTACGAGCATGTTAACACCTACTTACGAGGTGCCTTGGTGGCTGGGGAATTGGACTAAGAATCAGGAGACGCTGATTCTGTTTCTACCTCTGTCACATTTTGCACAAATTGCAGCCCTTTTCTGTGCCTAACCTTCTCTCTTGACAAGAAAATGTAGGGGGTTGAAGCTGAGGGGCAATTATATTTCTCCAGAAATCTTACATGGTTTGGAGTTCTAGTCATAAATCTGATGAACTGGTTAAGTTGTGGCTAAGAAATAGAAACAAAAAGAACATTGAAGCCATGTTTAGACTGATGAAACCTTGTGTTCCTAGCAAACCCATACCCAGATGAGGTTTTTCTGGATGAACTGGTGACAAAGCATAGTATAGGCTTGTACTTGCAGCTTTCAATTAGGCAAAGGATGCAATGAGCAGGAACAGGCCAAGCAATGTGGGACTTTGCTTGTAGTTGCACATCAGATTTTCAGGCAGCTGCTGCTGAGAGCAATGGAAGCTGAGAGCTGTGCACCTTTAAGTACTGATCTATGCCTGCCAGGCCTGAATGAAGTGGGCAATTACAGTCTGGTGTCTGTGGTGATTAAGAAAAGAAGGTGGCATATATAATCAAGTAAAAGGACATTATTCTTCATAGGTAATTATGCATGTATGCATTATTGAATATATAAAAATACAAAAATAAAGAGAGAAGACTGGCTAAAAGCTAGCATGGAAAATTTAATACTGGAGCCAAAAAAAGATTGCTATAACCATGGCTGGCCAGAATGAAAATCACAACCATCTAATGGAACCCAGCAGCACATTTGGAGACCACCAATGAAGAGCTTACAGATCAGCTTTGTTCACTAGATGAAGAAAAATGTTGAAAGTTTGTCTGTAGGCTTTTTAGTAGGATAAGTGCAATAAAAAAGGATGAAAAGTTGCAGATTCAACATAACTGTCAAAATTTCAGATTTGCTAAGAGACTAAGGCCTCCTCCCAAACCACTGTAATTTTAGCAAAAATAAAATAAGGCAATTCAAACTATCTCCAAACTGTAGATAGGCTCAGGACAAGACCTAAATAAGTCTCACCACAGCAGCTTTGTGTGAACAAGCAGTCTTTTCACTTACAATGTTGGACAGTTGCAGAAATGAAATTTTTCTCTTATTCTTGTCTTTTTGAAACATGGGTATCTCGACATGGTTCCTGTAATCATGGCAAAACAAATGCAGTCTGGGCCAATCTGTTTTAAAATGGCCCTAGTACAATAAATCACTTGTAGTAAACTGTTTTCCAGTGAATCACTTATCTTGCCTTTAAGCTGATGCAGCTACAGGCTGTGATAACTTGACGAAGACCCAGGGAGAATGAATGGCTTGATGGGGACTTGGCTGTGGATCTGAACCATGTAGCTATCTATTCCTCTGCTGAATACTATTGACTGAGATTAAATGGTAAAACGGCCAACTGTGGAAAACAGTGAACAAGTGTTTCTAATGGATACTCACATAAATAAAATTAAAAAAAAAAAAAAAAGGAAAAAAAAGAAACTGCAAGGAAAGGATGATGAAAAAAAGTCTGAACAATGTCTATTACATTTAATCCATGAGAATTCTCTACAAACACATAAGTAGTCTCAGAGGCAGTTATGCTGAGAATTGAGTGGTTATGCTGAAGCAACAAAGAGACAAGGTGAGTTTTGCTTCTCCTTGCCACTGATCCATGCAATATTGCTGGTGTATAACACTGATCATTGAACAATCTCCTCTCCAGCAGTGAGGAATAAAGAAGTTGTACCAACCACTACAGGAATGCATCAAGAAAAGTAAATGAGCCTTCAGTCAACTCTTGGACTTCATCAGTATTTCTGGTAAAGTGTCTGTGTGAGCTATGGAAAGATTTTTAAGATTTTTATTATCTTGATATTCAGATATTACAGTAGAGTTCCTGCTGTATTGATTTCCAATGCTGGATCTCGAATCAGATATTGGTTGGTGTAAGCACATTCAAAGGACAGGGAAAAACTGTTGATCAAAACCTTATAGCAATGTAGAGCAGTAATGTCAGGCTTACAAAATGCATCTGCTGTGTTAAAGAGCTGTATGGAGGCTGTTACACTGCCTGGTGCTCTTTGCTCTGGCTGGATGATACCTCGGTCCATAATAACACCTTTGTGCAGATGATGTACTCACCGATGGGTCTTGCCAGGCTGACAGTGTAAAACTGAAGCATCAGAAATGCACCATGTTTTATGCAGTGGACATATACTCAGCAACCATTGAGAACAGACTTTCTACTGACAAAAGAGAATTCAAGCCACAGTGGAACTACCACTTCTCTGAGAATCCACACATACCAGATCCTACAGGAAACTTTTCATTATGGAAAACTGGCAAATGAGTTTGCCAGTGTTGCAAACCTGGTGTCCTGAGTGTGGAGGAAAGAGAATAGTCTGAGTGGGCAGAGGGTTTGCTTTACCATTTCTAGATTTATCGTTTTGCCTTGACCTATTGATATTTCAAACACTTTGCTGGAGAAAACAGATGCTTTTGCTTTTGGTATGGGGAAAAGTTGGGCATAAGACAAGCTTTAGAAACCGTGATTTTATTGTAGGAAAAAAAGTTCTATTACCGGTAACTTTTACATCCCTTGAAAGAAGCCCTGAGGAGTAGATAAATCCATGGAACATTTATCCCAGTTAATCTTCACAAGGGAAGGGGTCTGAGGTCAGAACAGATGAGGCATGTCTATGCTAGCTTTTAAAATTCATGAATCCTAGGAGGCAGGTGGCTAAATAGTTAGAAACTCACCTCAGTTCTGATTTAGCAGCTACACAGAAGTAATGCTGATGTCTCGTCCAGACGGGCTTGCTAGAAGGCTAATTCTGAACATGTCCGAATCAGGAGAAAAAGATAAATTATCTGTCATGGGGTATGACTGTGTTCAGAAAGGAACAATATATTTCAACTACATGTCTCTGTGCATGTCACTGTGTTTTGTCTCCTGAAGCACAGATACAAAAGTTACAAGGGGGATTTCAGAAAAACATTAAAGACTCTGATGTACACATCCTGTATTTTTAGAATATAAATGGTTGGTAGAGTCTTTGGAAGACTGTATTCTTTCAAAATACAACACTAAAAATTTCTTGTTCTCAATACAAAAGTTCTAGAAATGAAATTTTTTAAAGGAGTTAGAAGAAACCAGAAAGTCACAGACATAAGCATTGCTTTGTTATATCCTGGTCATAGAAAACAGAAATGTGGAAGTTTTGCCATGTAACTAAAATTGGATATTCTGGAGTTGCAATTCCAACCAAATTGAAAATATTTTTTGCTGAGTGGCATAATGTAGCAGTGAACTCTATAAAGGAAGAGGACCCTTACTGTAGCAATATCTCACAGGCATACTGAGAAATACCCAACATGTCTAGCCAAGATAGTAGCTAATTGTAGGTAGTCAAGGTCGGAGTGAGATATTTTGGCACTGAGGGCAGTCAAGGTATCAGTTTGGTGTTCACTGCTATTGCCCACTATTTGTTTTTCATTTTAGTTTTTATTCAGTCTGGTAATGATGCATCAAAATTTGTATACAAACATGGGTAAAAAATGCCTGGGTGATTATGAATCAGACGTGCTCAAGCCAATTGATTCCTCAAAGTGGTGATGCTTTGAATCTTCCCACTCCACCACTACCTGTTCCTGAACACAACTAATCTGTCTTGATGATAACGAAGCACTGCTTTACCAAATGGTCCAGAATTTGCTTTCTAAAGAAATGGAGATGGTTAGTGGCTGGTTGCATCCCTCATTGGACCTGGATTCTCTGCTTTGTTACAGGCAAAATAAAGATGAACCTTTCAACCCAAACAATTTGGTAAATTTATGGCACTCTAGAGCTCCACAAACTGTATCCCCACCCATCTCCTTTATTTCTATTAAAAGGGTGTAAAAAGAAAGACTTAATCGGACTTTGGAATCTAACTGTGGCAATATGATTTGCTTATTTCTTCTGTGGAACAAGTACAGAATGTATCCCTGTATTCATCACATTTTGGCATAGGTTTATGCAGAGAAACTTGTTCCAAGAAAGAACAGAAGGATCTGGGCTGTGAAGACTCAAAAGGACTCATACTGTCATCTCAAGGTCCAGCATCACCCTTGGTGTTGGTAACCTGGATTGTGATAGAAAGTATAAACAAAAAGCTGCTGGATACCTTGAACTTTACATATTGGTATAACCATCATGAGAAGGCGTATGTTTTGGTTTAACTCTCTGACCTAAATAATGAGTGTTCAGTGGTAAGTATGTGGTTGACAGGTGAAAGCTAACAATGTTGGTCATACCAACTCTTTCCTGGATCAATTCACCCATCAGCCCCAAAGAGATTCTGTTTCCATGACACTGAACAAAAATGTTCATGGCACCCACAATATTTCATGTTTTATCCAGAAAAACAGACTCATTTCCCCAAGCTCATGCAAAATCTTACCTTTTGTAAAATTCCTTATTAAAGCTTTATAGGAGCTCATGCATGTCAGTAAAAGTGTACATGCTACAAAATCAGGGCAATATTTTGGCAGTAATATGTAGGTTTTGCAGTGTGCACATGTCTTTTTAAAAATAATGGATAATATGTATGTGTATCTTATACTCTACTTTGAAAACTTCCCCCATTATTTTTCTGCCATCATGCAGGCAATGATTGTAGAAATATTGATAACTAAGCATGATTTCTAGGACAATAAGCAGCATGGCTTGTCATCTGTCTGCCACTGTGGGGAATAAGAATGGAGTTTGCTACATGGACACTTAATTTTCTGCCTTCATTTTTAAAGGTTTCTCTTATAAATTGGTTCTTGCTGTGTTCTATTTTTGCAAAAGCTGAAGAAGTTAGCAACATTTTACAATTATAAATGAGTGTTACTCTTTTTCTTACAGGTCCATTATTCTGCTTGCTAGTTCTCATCCACCAGGTTTTCATTCAACTACATTTTTTAGTGAAAAGATAAAATAAAGAAGAAAAAAGAAGTGAGCAAAGTGTCCTGATCAGTTTATTTTTAAATGAATAAGCATATCTGGGAAGACTATTTTTACTTTTCAAAACAAAATAGCCAGTAGTTATATCAGAAAATAGTGAAGATTCCTGTATTTGCTTTCTTTTTTAAAAAGGTAACAAAAATATTCTGATTAGCTTATCAGAAGTTCGGGAAATGTGCTTATTTTACACTTCTATCCATAAAGAAGAAAACACTAACCTTTGCTCATTGTAAATTCTAAGGAGATATGCTAACAAAAAAGAAGAAATACGTTACTCCTGGATTGTCCACATCCTGTTTGTGTGAGCTGCAGATCCCATCTTGCCCTTTCACAGTCAGGTTTGCTTCCCAAGGAAAACAGGGTGCAGGGTGAGGAGTTCGCATGTGGTTAGAACATGTGAACAGAGGTAATTCTCTGGCCAAATTATGTTAAATTCCCCAATTTAAAATGAGGTGCTCTGGTTTTATAGCAACATATTTCAGAAATAATTGATATAACATCTGCCAAACTATTAATCCACTTCCCATTCCCCAGCGGTAAGCAGGAGGGCTCTCAGGACAGGCAGCAAATAGACTGTGCTTCATGGAAATGTCATTTCTGTATTTCAGGCATGGGTTACATTTGCACCAGAAGGTAGAATGGTGTAAGGATTGATGCCTGGAAGCTAAGAGGCACAGACTGGCTTGCATCCTTACGGCTAAACTCTGTAATCTTCAAACCAGAGTTGTATTCCAGCTGCCTATTAGGCAGCCTTTGGAATATGCTAACCACTGAAACATGAAGGGGATTGCTTCAGAGAGTGAATTTGGCTGGGGAAAAATTATGCAAGGGACCATGCTAACAACTGAGCAATATGGGAGATTGTCTATATTCTGCCTTTAAAAACCAGGCAGAAAACAATGAAGTTGGAAAATACAAGATAAGAAAAAAAAAGGAGTAGAAATGGAAGAAGGAAATTTAAACACATGAAAAATGACGAGGTATTTGAAAGAATCCTAACTGTGGAGATCTACTTAATTAAACTAACTAATTATACAGATAATTAAATCTATCTCAAAAGACAGTTATATATAGCTGATATTTTTTTATTAGTAAAAATCCCCTCTTTACTCCTACCAGAGGAGCAGTAACCATGGCAGAGTTTACAGCGGGCTTTGCTTTTCTTTAGCTTGTGCACAGAATGACCCCAGTAGTGCTTTCAGGTAAATAGAAATCACTGAAAAGTGTATGAATTTGCTAAGCATTTTCAGGTAAACAAGGAAGACTCGCTCTTGCTCTGCAGCAGAGGAAGCTTAGTGAGACCAGGGCAGACTTAAGGGCTGACTGGAGCAGCGTCAACATTCATCATTGAGCAACATCAGTGCTGAGTCACACAACTCCAAACTGATAATTAGAGTCTGTAAACTCAGCTAATTTCCTCTTATTCTAGAGACTGTGTAGAGAACCAACATGTGCAGAGCAGCTGTGAGTGAAACCCAATGCTACCGTGAGATTGTGTAATAGCAGGTATGTATTTTGGGAGACCTGAGTTCAAGTAGTAACCTCATCAACTGACTTTCAAGAGTACACGTCACAACTCTTTAGCTCTTCCTTGATAATGTTCACACTTATAACTTGCTTGTTCTTGGCCTCCTGCTCCTCTGGCTAAGTACATATGGCTCAGTTTCCCCACAAGTGGTGTTTGGTACTGTACAGGATGCCCTTGATCACCTGACACTCAGAGAAGGCAGACACAACAGCAGATCACAGATGACCTGTGCCCGTTGGAGTGGCAGTTAGACATTTTGCTTTGCAGAAATGAACTGAGCCTAAAACTGTGGGATGGATTTTATGCCAGCTAACTGTAGACAACTGCAAGATAGTTCTGTCTCTCTCCACAGGATAAGTAGAAGCACTAACATAGATTAATTAGTTCTAGTCTAAGGTATTTTATAAATGTGTCACAGATCAACCTTGGGAGACAGAAGTCTCTTCTCAATAACTACTAAAGGAGTTTAAGCTAAATAAATTATTTTAAAATTGATTAGTTTAAAGGAATATAGTCTTGTTGCTTCTCTAGAAAAATGGAGATACCTTTCCTCCCTGAACTGCAGATTCAAGGCCCTTTCTGTGTAGCAACTGTATAAGCTTACCGCACACAGCACTTCTTAGCAGAACCAATTTGCTTCTGGATTAGAGCTAATTTACACCCACACTGTTCAGGCATGCAGAAATTGAATAGTCCCATCAGTTTGGAACACAGCACACGCTGATAAACTCTGCCAAGAGCTGGGTAATGAAGTCACCGAGAAGCACAGGGGTGCAATTGCCTGTTCACCCATGCAGACGTACCTGTAGCATATTCAGGCTCTGAGTCTGCCAGCAATGACTTTTCTGCATGACTTGGGCTATATCTTAAAAAATACTTTGTCATCTAATTCCCATTCATTTCAGATACCTTTGAAAATCCTGCGTACGCCCTTTGGGTAGCAGTTGTCCTGCATCCAGCCAAACTTCAACTCAGCCTCTCTTTGATCCCAAACATGTACTCTTGGTACTGAATGCTTCGATAGAAACTGACTGCTTCAGTAGAAACAGTCCTAATCTCAGGTCTGTTTTCCTAATACACTGTGATGTATGTGTCTTGATAGCTAAGTAGATTAACATGTAATCATTCAAATAACTGTTTCAACTCCATTTAAATTTAAATGACTGAGGCATGGACTAAAAGTTATGCTTTATTACAGTTAAATGTGAAATTCAAGACTTTGGGGGAAGTATCCCCATGTAGCACAGATGTCTTCTTGTACCACTGACACTCATGACATTTATTCCCACCCTTTCCAAAATTCCCTGGGGAAATGTGCTTACACCATGGGTAATTGATTCAGGTTGATAGTTCCTGCTGAGTAATTAAACTCAGTAAATGCCTGTGAATATAATTTTCTATCAACCAGCAATTTATAATCAAACATAATGGGTTCAGGTGCACATACGGAGTGAGTGACGTGTGAAATACTAGTATGTGGAAGTCACAAGACAAATTACACTGGATGCTGTAGCATGTTGACCTGCAATGTCTTGAGATCTCAAGTTTATCCTCAGAATTAATAAAGCAAAATAAGAGTGAAGACATGAAGTAAATAAATGAAAACATCAAACAATGTGCAGCCATTTAAGAAAATGAGACTAACACAATCGATTAACACTAACATTAAAGCCATGTTCAGACTACTAAAATAGGTGCTTCTTCGAAGTGAGATGTTGTCTGCCTCAGACCGGGCACATCCTAAAAAATGAACCTATCTTATTTAGCCACATTTTAAAATGTGAACCAGTTTTTTCTAGTTTAGATATGTCTGTAGATCCACATGTGCAAGGAACAGGAAAACAGCCATGAAATTTGCCAATTATATATTGTTCATTAGACTTTGTGGGCCCAGAGGGAGAAAATTTTTTCTACTTAACCTGAATCCGGCTTTAAAATTGCGGACACTTGCCTGTGAATGAGAATATTTCTCAGCAATGTGGGCCAAAACTCATTCTGAAGAAAAGCATTAATTTCCTAGCTTGCATTTGGCGTGTATCCTGAAGGATGCAGGCTCATCCTTTTTTCAGCAGATGGATAGATCACAAGAGTTACTTTGAAATATTCTCTTCCTTTAATCCTCCGGTGAAAGTTTCAAGGTAAAGTGATCCTTTGGGTCACATCCAAATGAAATATATGGGTAGAAGGACAATTCTTCATCTGCATTAGAGTTTGATCTACTTTACTGAAAACATTTTCTCAGCCACTGCCATCCCCACTAGGGCCCTGGACCTCAGGGTCAGGGAGATTTTACAGAGGAGTTGAAATGAAGAAGCCTGTTGATGGACACAGCAGATCACAGCAACAAACTAACAGAATGAGAATTTAAAGACAAATAAAAATGAGATGTCTGTGAAATGCCTGCTACCTTTGCAGTGGTGGTGATGCACATGTCCACAGCTCTGTGGCAGTGAACTGGTGTGACAGATTGCTACAGCAAAGCAGGACTGGACAAAAAGGCAGCCAACCATCATCGAGACATGGGTATTCAATCCCATCTTGTTTCTTCTCTTTGTTTTTCATGCCTCTCCCTAGGTGCTGAGAAGAATATCCTGGTTCAGAGGTGAGCGAGGAAAATATTAGCTGTGACAACCTGCATGCATAGCAGCACTGATTTCCTTAATGTAGCATCTCTAATTGAAACTGCAGCTCTATGGGAGCCATACAGTCAATGATTAAATAATTAAGCTATGCGGAAAGCTGTATTTGGTTTGCATGGCAAGAAATGGTTTGAGGGGTTTTTTTTGGGGTGGTGGCATGGGGGTGTAGTGGAGCTATGGAGTTGGCTTCTGTGAGAAGCTGCTAGAAGCTTCCCCTGTGTCCAATAGAGCCAATGCCAGCTGCTCCAAGATGGATGTGCTGCTGGCCAAGGTTGAGCCCGTAAGTGACAGTGGTAGTGCCTCTGTGATCACATATTTAAGAAGGAGGAAAAGTTGCTGAGCAACAGCAACTGCATCCAGAGAGAGGAGTGAGAATATGTGAGAAAAACAACTCTGAAGACACCAAGGTCAATGAAGGAGAGGGAGGAGGTGTTCCAGGAATGGGAGTAGAGATTCCCCTGTAGCCCATGGTGAAGAACTTGGTGAGGCAGGCTGTTCCTGTGCAGGCCATGGAGACCACAGAGGAGCAGATACCCACCTACAGACCATAGAGGACCCCATGCCAGAGCAGGTGGATACTTGAAGGAGTCTGTGATGCGATGGGAAACCCATGCTGGAGCAGGGTCCAGGCTCCTGGCAGGACCTGTGCACCCATGGAAGGAGGACCCCACCCTGGAGCAGCTTTGTTGGAAGGACTTGTGACCCTGGAGGAGACCCACACTCGAGCAGCCTGTTCCTGAAGGATTGCATCCCATGGAAGGGACTATGCTGGAGCAGCTCATGAAGAGCTGAAACCCATGGAAAGGACTCACATTTGAGTAGTTCATGGAGAACTGTCTCCCATGGGAGGGACCCTACTCTGGAGTAGGGGAAGAGTGTGAGGAGTCCTCCCTCTGAGGAGGAAGGAGCAGCAGAGACAATGTGTGATGAATAGACTGCAAATCCCGTTCCCCATTCCCCTGTGTTGCTGGTGGAGGGTGTTGCTTCCTATTTAATTTCAGCTGCCATTTTCTTATTACTCTGCAACTCAGAACCACGACTATCAGTATATACTGTGGCTCTTTGCAGTCAGATTTAGTTTTGACTACTTAGGATAAGTGGACTTTGTCACCTCACCATTCACCTCCCTTTTCCAGCTCATTTATGAATATATTTAACAGATAGACAAAGTATTAGAATGACCATCAACAATAATGTTATACCATTACTGGTTTGTTTCTGCATTGATTCAGCAACTGGCCCCAAAATGCTTTCCTAAAACAGGATGAGGAGTTCGGTCTTCATGGCTCATTCTTAATTTATGGAGACTTGTAACAAGTGAGAATTTATGCTAGTGCAGGGCATGAAGAGAGATGAAGAGAAATTATGAAGGTAATACCCTATGGGCATTGAACAGTCATGACCTGTTATATAGCCTTCATTTATCATAGTTATGATTTGTCCCATGGAACCTATTGAGAAAAAGATCTTACATGGTGCTCAGAATTGGTTCCTCTCCATAGTCCATGATGTGCAAATGAAGATTTTTATTTGATTATGAATTAAGTTTTGATTAGTTTTTATGAGGTGTACTTGTGTTTAGTTTTCTGTAAATGGAAACAAATTGCTGGCCTGAAGTGCTGAGGATCTGCATCTGTTATCTTGATCCTTCCAGGGCCATGTTTTGGCACAGAGAATGCTCTGTTATATGCACTCACACACAGACTTTCATTCTTGAAGTTGGATGTCTATTTGGTGAATTGTAGTCACTTGATATGGTTACTTGCATGGAAAGACTTTGGTCATTTTTCCTGGAAGGCTTTGAAAATGAGGTTTCAGATACTCATTAGTTTTTTTTGTTTTTTTTTTTTTTCCTTTTTTCTCCATGAAACTGTGAAGAGAACAACGGCTTTTGTATGACCACTCTTTTCTCAAAAAAAAGTGAATTTGAAGGTATGCCTACAGAAAAATTGCCAGCTTGGCCCTGCTATGCTCAAATCTTTAGGCAGCTTGGCTCACTAGGAAGACTCACATTTGAACTGGAAATTCTGAGACAGTAATAACAAGCAGGAATCAAAGGCAGAAGTGAAAGTGTGTGAAAGTATGCCCAAGCACCACTTATTAGTGCCCAAAACCAAACCAGGTTCAATCATGTTCAGAAAGACGTCTTTCTAATTAGGTGAGATTGCAGGAACAGTCTCCAAAGCAGACATAATTCATTACAAAAGGGGCAAGCAAAATATGAGTGAAGAGCAGTGCAACCACTCAGAATGCTCAGAATGTGATGGATTTAAACTGAATTAAGGTCAGCAGAAGTGGCAAGAAAAGTTGTGCTGTAGCCTCATTCAAAAAACATTCAGATATTATGGGGATTATGATAATATAAATATCTCTAGAGACATTAAGTGACATAAAATACCTATTAAGAGAAGTACATTCAATGAGGTATACTGCAAATCATTATGAATATTCAATTCCAATCAAAATGAAATGAAAAAGAGCACTCTGGGACTCTGGATTTGAATCTGAAAAGACAATTGAAAGGAAAGAAAAGAAACTACAAAGAGAAAGATAATGAATTTGATCATAAAAATGGCAGAGAATATTAATTAAGCTTTTCATCCATATATGGACAAAATCATACAAGGTAATTTTAAGCATCTTAATATGCTTAAAATATCCTCCCTCAACTTTTACCATTTATTCTGTGAACTGAATGCTGTCTGTTCATCTAGAGCTGTTTAGTACCTTTTAGGAAAGAAATAGGTATGACCAAACAGTAGGAGTTATAGCAGGAAAAGAGAGAGAAAAAGGCAGCAGCCATCTGAATGCTTCAATTTGTGCTAGAATTTTTTGGT
Organism: Actenoides hombroni; assembly: GCA_024336885.1. NCBI lineage: Eukaryota > Metazoa > Chordata > Aves > Coraciiformes > Alcedinidae > Actenoides > Actenoides hombroni. The sequence continues at coordinate 2,675,393 of WUAM01000321.1, forward strand.
GTGGTTGCATTGAAAAATACTAAGAGAAATAAGGAATACCAGCAGCTTAGGAAAGAGGCAAGCCTGTTCAGCTCACTGGGAACTAGACAACTGCATATAATAGTAATGTTATTGCAGGATATTAGCATTAACTAAAAAACCCTCCAACTTCAAAATCATTATTAAGTTTTTGAAAGCTTCCACTAGAATTGTTACCAATATGGATGTTTTGCTCAGTGATGTATTGCATTTACTAAAGTAGTTTTGTAGAATTCTAACCCATTTTAATATACACTGGATGTATGAAATACATATTCTGTTCAGTAAAAGATGGCTATATGATTTTCCTTTCATTAGGAGGCTGGCAATTTTGATGAAAATTTGTGAAGCATCTAACTGAAGGATTATTCTACCTGAGGAGCCCGTATTTCCTGTGTTTTCTCCTCTGTTCTTTGTTTGCTCATCTCTTTAAACTTAAAGACGTCTTTCAGGGAGAAGAGGTGGCTCAGAAACCATAAAAGGTAAGACATATGATTCCACTACAAGCAAATACTGAATCTGTTTCTTCATTTTTGGCTATTTCAGGCTTTTGACATTCATAAACAGATATAGATGTATATAAAGATTTGTTTAGTGATAAGGGCACAAAAATAGCCAAATAATATGTGCTCAGCTTTTTCATAAAGCTATGAAAAAACACTGTGGCTTTATCTATACAATCTTTCTCTCACAAAAAATCAAGTTCTTGAAAAACTGCTGTGAAGTCTACAGGAATACACATTCAGATACTGCAGAATATTTGGTGCTGCATTTCTAGATATAATAAAGCATCTACCCATAGAAATAGATTTAAACACAGAAAAAATTAATTTGTCAGCAAAGGAGCCAAACAAGTCTCTGAAACTGACTTCAGATTATATTCTTCAGCTAAGACCAGTGCATGGACCATTTTTAGATTACAATTTATTTAGTTTATGTGTTCAAAACTGAGTAAGAGATTTTACTGACACTCTTAAGAAGAACAGAAAACATTTACTGCACCACATTTAAGCTTGGATTGTAGAAGGATTTTCCTATGTTATTTTACTTTGAATCAGAATGGCGTGTACTCTTCTCTTAAAGGTACTGGAAGATAACATCAGTGTGGACAGATGACATATACCTGTGCCACATCAAAAGACATGCATTTTAATTTGTAGTTCACATCTACTGAAATATTGAAGTTAACAATAATAAAGCCTTTCATCTAGAGACACTTCAGCCACTCTGGTGCCTGAAGCAGTGGAGAAATAAAATCAAGATAAAACATGCTTATAGTGTTGTTCTTTAATTCTGGATGCCGGAATTTTTCCTTCACAAATGGAGGTATAATGCTAGCTCTTCGGAACACCTTAGCCATTTTACATGGAGAAGAAAGTATTTTTAACTCATTAACACTGCATATCCCTAAAGGTGCTCCTGGTCTGCTGTTCCATTATTTGGAATTGTATATGAGTGTCCCAAGAGGAAATTATGCTGGGAGTGAAAGACAAACATGGCCCAGATTCAGTTTTCCATAATCCTTTTATTAGAAGAAATGGTGTATTACAGGAACAGTTGTTGACTCAAATCACTCAAAGACTTTGGAACATTCAGTGCCCATTTTGTAGACATTAAAGCAGTACTCCCTTCAGAGTTTTTAAATTCCCCAGGCTGTATTGTAGGATTCTCAGTAATGAGAACATGCCTAGATAAACTGAAGCACAGAACTACACCTGGAATTCTCTTCTGTAACTGCCATTTTTAGTACACAGGACAGTCTTTTGCTCTTATGCAAATCTTAAGAAATCGGTTTTGTTTCACCTTCTGGAAACTTCACTCTTTGATAGAGTTTTCTGGCTTTTTCTATGGAGAAAATGGAAATAGTTGGTCTTCCCTACACTTCTCCTCATCTCTGAATTCTGAATAGTATCAACAGAAGACACTGCGTGATCAGTAATGTGTAAGTAAAGGTATACAAAGATAACTTTTGTTATAAATAATCACTGACTACACTTCTTAGTCCAGGAAACCCTGTATAATTACATCCAAATATAAAGGAAACATCTAATATCACAGGTACAACTCTTCTTTTCCTAATTCCTACTTTAACAAAATACATTAGCTCTATCATTCTGCAGTGTATGTTTGTGCTCTACGACTGTATATGACATCCTACTTCTTAATTTTTCAAATTTTTCATCCTACTTCATAACTGTTCAAACCACAAATATCAGCTATGTAATTAAACTATAGTCCAACCAAATAAATTGTATTCAAGGACCATGTAAGATTCACCTGCTGCCTGAGTACTGCTGGTAAAACCATCTGGAAAAACACCAACTTTTTTAACTGAGCCTACTCGTTTGAAAACCTGGCTTAGCTAAAATGGATTCTGTCTTCCTCATGCACTCATCTTACTTAAAAGATTCCTATAAATACCATTTTCCAATTACTTAACTGCAGAAATCAATAGAAAAGTGAAAATGTGCACATTCTGTCTTTGGCGGCATTATCTTAAACTATTAAGTTACTTCATGCAGTCTCCTCAATTACTTTTGAATTCTTTTTAGCCTGTTAAGACTTTTCTCTACCTTCCCTGCACCCTTATCTTCAATCTAATAGTTTCTGATCGTCTCTTCAGCTCCTTTGAAAGAAAATAAATATGGTATTTCAAGATTTGCAGTATCTGTTACAGGATAAAAGATAGATAATTTAAAAGTGGCATAGCCTGTGAGTATCAGCAAGCCACTCAATAAAAAGAGATTTTGCTTTTCATAGCAGATATTTTACATGTAGTGGATTTCAAGATGTTATAGTATTGGATGGTTAATGTCACAGTCTAACTATACATTACTATATGACTTGGTGTTGCTCAATTAGAAATGTTGGAAATCTTTCCACAGATCCTTTCAGTTTGGGGATTCTCACATTTTCCCTTGAAATATGTGCTAATTTTTTTGATTCACACTTTCTTAGGATTTATGTAGTGCTCTGTGCCACTGAAACTGAGCAGAAGGCTTAAATCATAATAAAATGTAGATTTTTGTAGCTGAATATAATGGCTATATAAGGGAGTATGCAGGTATTTTCAAATAGCTAGACCATATAAACAATTCTGCTCTATGTAGAGGAATGTGGAGGAATATGAAAACATCTGTCTGTTTTAACATGAGACAGATTTAAAGCCCTGCTTGGGATTGACACCTCACCTAATGATACTCTCACATATTATTGTATATTGTCTTTGTAAGAACAGTTTATATCTTTCAGCATCTGCAGCTGTTTCTAAAAGCTTGATCAGCCATGTGGCTTTGGAAATCCATGTAGGCACAGTCTCAGCCTGTACGTAGAGCCTTGAGGGGTTAGAAAAGTCTGAGGAAATCCACCATGAATTACTTGGGTTTATACTGTGTAGCCTCTTCTCTCTGGTATGGCGACATTTGTGTCTGTCATTGCTCTTATTTTGTTGCCATTAACTTGAATTCACTATCCACTTCAAAAATTTGACCTCTGCTTCCCCCCTTATTAACATTTTTATCTTTGAAAAGTATTACCAAAGCCTCTCCATGTCCTTCTTCACCTCTAATACAATGTGAACAAGAAATGATTGTGATCTGGCTTTAGACAATGAAAGATCTGTTGCAGGTCTATACTAAATATTTTTCTTTTACCTTGTCAAAGCCAATCAAGCAATGATTGAAACACATGCTGTTCGGAATTAAGTGCATGCATTTTATCTTTTGCTTCCATTTTAGTTGTACTTCATTTAAACTTCTCCTGGATCTTACATCAGCCTCTCAGAGTCCTTTACAGCTTGTGTTGTTACTGTAGTTGTGGAACATGAAACAAATTGAAAAAATTGCTATGCACTGCTAAAAAAGATTTAATATAGTAAAATAATGTAAAAAAAGACTGTTCAGTACTAGTGAACACACACAATGGGATTTTGAAAGTGTTCTACAAAATCTGGTATTTTATTTTTCCTTTCAAAAATTACTTTATATTGGGTTTTCTTGATATATGACTCCAGAGTAGGTGAGAAATTCATATCTGGAAATCAATTGTTGTATGAACAACCTCTTGGAAATACATTAAATTGATTTATCAATGTAATCTTTTTCTAATCTTGTTACTACTATCTTAAACATTTTTATTATTGTGGGTTCATAAAAATCCTACAAAGTTCAGGCATTCCCTAGTTCACTGATATCAGAACTGATTTGGAGAAGTCCACTAAAACCCTTCTGAAAACCTTTTATGAGCTGACTTGGTCTGGCTTTTCTTGTTTAAAAGAAACTTAAACATATGGCTCTCCTGTGCTAGAGATGGTGCAAAGTAACATGAAGAATCTGTCAGATCCTCCTTTTCTCTGTCTTCCCTGTAGTTTCTGTGAGCAGTCAGTATTGGGTGTAGACATGTCCCACAGATTGTAACAGGAAAAATGAAATTATCCATGCCACAATTTTCTTCAACTGTGCAAAGTTGACAATCCCTTTCCCAGTTTTAATTATAGAGGACAGTAATTACCTGCACTGTAAGCATTAAGTAAGATAGTTCCAACTTTTTAATTGATTTCTAACATTTCACAACCCCTTTAGAAAGACTTGCAGATATAATTAGGTCATATAAAACCAGGGAATGTACTTGGATGAAATGCAGTAATTTGACCAAAGACACAAAAAACTCTCCTGTTACGAGCTATATTTGTTAATACAAATGAGTCCATAGTGGTTGTAACTCATAGTAAACTATGTGAAATGCAGATTCAGACTTGTGTTTCTATGAATTCTGTCTGACTTTTAGACTATGAAGCACTTGTTTCACAACTAATATAGTTTTGATATTTAGCTCTGTTGAAATAACTAATGCTGAAATAAACTTTTTTATCGTGGTGAAGTATGAATAGTGTTTCCAAGTCAGAACACTGAAGTTCATATCATTAAAATTTCATGAGTTATCACTTCCCTTGATTTTGTTCAAGTTGTGAAAAAGCAGCTCCATGTATTGTATTCCTTTTGCTTAACTGATAACAGTTTCTCTGGAGACTGTTAGTGACATTTACCTTATCTCTCCAATCAGTGGAAATTCAGTCTTTTGGCCCCTGCTGCTGTGATCATTAATCACCTTTTCTTACACTGGGAGAAAAAAAATTCTTAAATAATTTCAGTAGTGAATGCTAAACAGGCATTAAGAAATGCACTTACTTCTCTCTGTTGAATATGATGAATTCTTTCCTAACGGTTTCCAAGCACTGCTGCAGGTGTACGTTCTTCAAAAAACAGCATGAATAGGTTGATTTAAAAAGATGGAAAATCACAGACAAAAATCACAACAACAGAAACGATACTGAACAAAAAGGCTTATGAATGAATACTATCAACAGGCATTTTTAAGACTCTTCAAAAGTGGGCTGTGATAGCACAATTAATCTTTCTTTCTTTTGGAAGAAGTTTCCCACGGAAAAAAAAAACCCTGAAAAAATTAATGTCCGATACCTCTAAGAAGAACAACTTGCATGAGCATTCAAAATCACAGGAAGCAGCAATAGAATTTATAAAACCTCACTGAAATGAAAATTAAAATCTGGAAAATGATTATTTCTTAAACTTCTCAGAACTTTAGACTGTTTATACAGTGACTCTTCCTACATGGGACACATTGCAGTCAAGACTTCAAGAGAGAGCTTTAAAACATTTATAAATAATGAGCTTTCCATTACATTCTTTTAATTTTTGGTACTACCAGTGGATATATACTCCTTGTAACAACCTGTTGATGTGTGGGAAGCATATTTGCCAACTGGCAACACTTTCTCATCCTTCAAATGAGCATCTAAAAGAATCTTAAAAAATATCACAGCTTAAACATACTGTTAGCATTTGACAAATATATCCACTAGTGTTTGATCCTACTTTGGAGATGGTTTATGCTATATCTGAAATGATGAACATAGAGGCCAAGTCAGTTTTCAGAGATGATAAAATTGAACTTAATTGAGTCTGCACATTATAGAATGTAAACAAAATGCCATTTAATGAAACTTACCAGTGGGCAGGTTTCCTTAGTTCCATCTTTGGATTTGTTTTTGGCAAGTCGCTTTTTCTTTTTATGGAGAGGTTTGGACTCTAAAATCATTTCTTCAAGTTCAAATGTAGGATCACAGTTCAGTCTTCCTTTCTGGTACAAAAGGTTTAAAAGTTACTCTTTGAATTGTCATTGTTTTTTTTTTAGTTTGTCTGGCAAGTGTTAATAGTACTAAAAATGATCCAGCCTCCCAACCACAGCTGTAAAATGAAAACTGCCTTTTTAGGTCTGGAGTGATGCTTGATGCTTAAATAAGGGAGGTAAGGCAAAAATCATATTATAAAGCAGTTATAAAGAGTTAGATCCTCTTCCTAGTTATATACAGATGTACTCCTAAAAAGACTATAATTATGTCATGCCTATGAGAGAGCTTAATCTGGCTCAGGGTCTTCATCAGAACATCGGTTAGTGCTGCAGAACATAAATGGCAACTGTGATAGCGCAGGGGGTATGGAGAGTACCTCCAAGACCTTACTTGTTAAAATCTGATTTTCTGAAGAAATGCAGGTAGATTCAGTTACCTAGCTCCTGTCTGTTATAATAAAGGAAGGAGACAGCGTTTTTTGGTTAGCAGTGCATCTAATAAAAAATGTTTCTTTTATGCTTTTTCTTACCCATTACTTGCATTACTTAAATATTCTGAATTCTCCATTTTTATGTTAATGTGTGGTGTTTGAACCAAATCTCAAGATTCTTTGTTGTATCAGAAAGCTCTTTTTTTAAGCAGGATGATTGGAAACATAATTTCTATATTGTCATTTCCTTCCTTGAGTCTTTCCAGGTTCTTGATTTTTTTCACATCTTTTCATCATAAGAGTTTACAGGAACATAGTTATGCCTTGAGGTTTGTTGTTTCTCTTTTTTTTTAATTATATCCACTAGTGCAGTAAAGCCATCTTATGACAACATTTGGGATAAACTGTCCCTCTCATATCCAGAGATAAGAGATAGGGTATGGCCAGAAAATCTATGGTTCAGCTGAACCTAATAAATTTTTTAAAAGCCACTGCATTATCTGCTCTAGCCTTGTCCTCCTCTGGCAGAGGGTTTGGACTTTATGATCTTCAGAGGTCCCTTCCAACCCCAAACATTCTATGATTCTGTGATTCTTGGCATCCAAATTACTGAATCGGTGTTTTGCTACGCCTGTAATCAGGATAACATGAGCTCCTTCCTTCTTCTTATTCTCTCAAAGCATTTAGAAAAAAATTGCAAACAGTTTGAGCTGTGTGGTGGAGGATCTTAGTAACAGCCTGTTTTACTCTGGGACTTCTGAGAGTTCAATCACACCATTGTTGCCATCAAGGTGCAAGTGCTAAGATAAGTCATAGATAAATGGCAGATATTATTCAGTAACCAAAAACACTAAGCAGTAAAACTGGTTGTATAAACTGTGGTGTTTTTTAATGAAACATTTGATTTAGAGATCACTCCATCATTTTTATTTCTAGAAAAGTCTGTATACGCAAAGTGTGATATTAAGCTCTCTGATGCCTTTTCTTGCATACTATCTAGTCAAGCTTAGTAAAATTTGTTTGCTATTAATGGAGGTTTATAGCATACTTCTATTTATTTACAAATAAATAATCCTTATGTTTGATCAATAGAAGCTCTTTTTTTGAGCATATACAGTTCTAAATTTTGTTTGAGCACTTAAAAATACATTACTTTTCTGAAGTTTTAAAAATTAAAGCAAATTACATCTAAATAATTTCTTGCTTCCTTTATTAAATATTTAATACAAAAAATCTACTAACAGTTTATATCTCCAAGCTGAATATAAAGAAACTAGCTAAACCATAAAGAAACATATGACTAATTAAGTAAGTATTATGTTTGCAGAATCAAACTACACACAGAGAAATTCAACGATGAGAAGGCCTTCCTGCCACAGGCCTTCCTCATGCCCTCTTGCCTGCAGAAAGCAGAGAAGGTCCTGACAGTAACGGCAAGCTGTCAAAAAAGTATAAAACTCTCCCCAGATCACAGTGTATGTTGGTCCCAATACACCCTTTTGCCAAAGTCTGAAAACCAAGAGATACTTTGTTGTGCGGCCCCTGTTAGTCAGTGAAGATTTTGCTGGTGAAGCAGAGAGAATAGTTCTTGGAAAATGCCTAGCCAAACTTGGTCTCACAAAACAGTGACGCTTGCTATGAAAAGAAGCATCCTGCTAGAAAAGGTACCGTGACTCTCACCTTGTTGCTGGTTTTCCTAACACACATAACTGACCAGCTAAAACAAGCCCTGGTAATATCAGCCTGGGCTTTGCAGAGTCTGGGACTCTTCTGGACCCGCTCATGTATGTTGCAGGTTTGGGTATGGCGAACTGGATCCCTCTTTTAAAATACAAAACAGGGTTGTGAAATTTCCCTCATGCTGACAGTTGTGGATTAAACTTTAAGCTAGGAATAGGAGGTCTAAGTAAGCTGTTGAGTTTTATCTGAGGAGGAGTCAGACCATATCTGCAATACTTCAGAAAGCAGCTCTAACTTGCAAAAAAAGGAAAAGAGGAAAAGCAGTCTCTATTCATCTTGTAGACACGTGCCACCCTGGAGAATGGAATTCATGGTCCAACAGGCCAGGGAGGAGCTTTGTTCTGCAGTGCTTTGCTCAGGGTAAGAACCTGGGACAGCTACAGGGACATTCCATACGAGGGTTTTCCCTGGCCTTGGTTTGGTAGATACGACATTCATCTCTGAAGCATTAAGCTTGAGTCACCATTGAGCTACAATGTGAATAGATGACATTTCCCTCCGAGGGACCTGATTTTCTCTTCACCTGTTGCGCTAGTTACCTGCCGTATTCCTGGTCTTCACCCAAGCTCCCTGAGGGAAGCCCTGCGTGCCCACCCATAGCTTTCTTCTCCTGCAGGATGTTGCTTCCAGGAAAGGCTCTGGTCAGGTGCACAACAAACATTGACAGCACTGTCTTGACAACCTACTCAGTTGCCTTTGTTCCATTAAGCAATGCCCTCTCACCCTCAGCTTCTGCAGGGCTGGATCTTGTCATCATCAGATTTAGCAAAAACACTAATGTGCACCTCAATTAGGACAAGGTCTGGCTGTTCTGCCTTCCTCATCTTTATTCACAGTTGCATAAAACAAAGAATAGAAACAAACCTTAGTAAGCTAGAAATGCATTGTTTAGAGAATTACGATGTAATATGACTGAACAAAGTAAAGAAGCATGTTAATGCCACAGCCATTGCTTTTTATTTATGGCCCTCAAATCCATTTAACTTACAAGTAATAAAAATGGAAATATCTAGAAAATACTAACAAAATGGAACCACAGTAAAAAAGGAAACCACCTCACAGAATTTGAATGTTTTAGTGTAGGAAACCTTTACAAAGGCAATAGATAAGTTGTTTGGAACAGTACTTTTTAAGTGAAAAAGGAACAGATGCTGGGATGTTAAAAGTCTTGCAAATGTTATTCAGATGCCTAATTTTCAGAGCAGCAACAATCATCTTGGTATTCTTTGGCTCAGAGTTAACTCTGACAATCATTTACTCTAACAGCTGAAATTGAAATTCTAGAAAATATTTTTTATTTGAAAGGAAACAAAAAGTGAATCAAGGTTAATTAGTTTTCGGTGTGATCTAATGAAATGGGCCAAATTTTCCCTTAGATGTGACTGAATAAATGAAAGTGGAATCCAAAGTAAGGTTTCTGTGAGAAGTAAATCACTGAAGAGCAAAAAATGCAAGCACAAACAAGTAAAAGAGCAGTGATAACTTAAGCTGGAATTTGCAAACACAGTTCACTTGGAATACCAACTTACGTTAGGAACAAAGCCTGGGGTCACGGCTTTCTCTAGAACAGCATCCCAGTTGACATCAGCTAGGTATGGAGAGCTTTGGATGTCTGCAAGGCTTGAAAGACGACACTCTGGATCCTTAGTGAGGAGCTGTGATCAAGCACAAGGCATTTTCTAAGGGACTGGATGTCATATATAAGAGCAAATGTATCACACACATCAACTGTATGATACATAATTTTGAGTAATAAAATGTCTAGGGAATTTTGTAACAACTCATAGAAGTCCCAATCTAAAAAAATAAGAATAACAATTCATAGGATATGAATCTAATTTAAGTGCCACCAGATGGTTATTGAAGGCACAAACTGTATTAGTAACAAAAGTCTGTTTACAGATACACAACAGTCCAAGCAACATGAAGCATCACAGTTCAATGCCACCTAACAATTTGTATTTCATCTTTAATTTATTGGAAGATAGAGTTACACTGAGCATCGTGGCAGCAATTAAAATTAACCACCTCATTGCTCCATCTATCAAAAATAGATCGCTCATTCCTGGAAAGGCAATTGACCTTGTATTGCTCTATTCACACACTCACAAACATTTCCTGCTCAAGTATCAGTACTGATGGTCTGAAACACCTAAATGAGACAGATGAGCCTTGCAACATGGCCAGAAAACTAGACCAAATAAATAACTGGGATTTGAGGAAGAAAATGAGTTTCAGGGTTGTGAGGTATTCAGAAAAAACCTTGTAGCTTAGTGACATTCACAACAAAGTGTCTTAACTTTTGCTATTGCAGCTATAGCAACATGGGACAAGGAGAGATATAGCCCTTTTAATCTCTAAGCTCCCTGGCTGAAAACTGTGTCAGGAATTCAGAGGGCAGTGGTGCCACATGCACAACTAGGGCTGGAGAGAATGGGCCCAGGGCACAGAGTGATCTTCTGAGTTTTGTTATCACTGGTGAATCATTTTTAAAATTAAAAAAATAAATAATTAGATTTCTATTTCTTTGAGTCCATGAGTAGCCTGAGCCTTAAACTTAAGAATAATCCCACTTCTCAAGTGAAAATACTGCACCACTCACATGCAGAAAAGTCTAGGAATAAGCACTATTTTCTTATCCTTTAAATTTTGAATACCTAATGCCTGTGCTTCCCTGATACCTCTGAACTGTTAGAGGGGCTTCTGGAAGAGGAGAGAAGAGGGGGCAGAATATGTTTGTGCTTTCTTACCTTTTTCAGCAGTGCTATCATGCCCTTGCACCATGCAGATGAGTAGTGAACTCTTTCTGTCTTGAACATGTTGAGTATTTCATCAATGGGGGTGGATGAATGAATTTCATAGGGCCTCTGGGATAAAGTTAAATCAATATCAAGTCAGTAAGAATGGATAAAAGAGTGTAGACAATTCACTTTTTTTCCAAAGCTCCCCATTGTTTATGCTGCAAATATCAAAACCATCAAAACATCATAACAATTTTGAAGCTACTTCTTCTTTCCGTGTGTGCTTTTCTTCAGTCATAATGGATGTAATTACTCATAGATACATTTCCTCTACAAATTTTTGTCTCATGAAAAGAAGTTTCAGTTAAAATGAGATAGACGAATAGGTTTTTTTCCTGGATCATTATATGTGAAATGTTTATTTAGTATTATTTAGATTATTTAGTATTTTTTACTTGTTGCACTAGAATGTACTTGTGACAGAATACAAAAGTGGTGGCTGAGGGAAGGTTTGTCATCCTGATTTTACTGAGTAGTAGCTAGAGAAATTTAAAAATGCTTACAAAAATCTGTGTAAGAACCACAGTAAAAAAGCAGACTCTCTAAATCCCAATCCTTATCCTTCTCCTATTTTGAAATCTAAAATGAAGTCATGGCATGGACCTATGGATTATATGGACCTGCTGTCCTGTGTTTTTTTGTGCCTAAATTCTTCCATAGGTGAAGAGAAGCCCTAGGCTTCACAGGGCTCTGTTTATGAAGACTGCTGAAAATTTCTTTCATTATACGTAGCATTTGAAAATGAAAGTACTACCTATAAATTTATATTCTTATTAATTATTTTGCACACATTTTTTAAAGACCTGTATTTGTGAAGCAAGCTGTTAGAATGATACTCGATATATTTTTTTAAACAAGGAAAGACTGTGGATTACTTGTGAATTAAATTGTACCCAGCAGGTGACAAATATGTGATATTTGATAAGAGATCTACAGCCAAATGCCATCGTAACAGCAATGTGTGAATCAGTGTATCATAATTCAAACACAACACAGTTCCTTTCTAATCCAATATCCTCAAGAGCAAAGGGCAGACACTCATTACCTTCACAAAGAACTGAATCATCCCTTGACTTTTGCCAGCATGTAGTGGTACAAGATTACAATTTGAGATTATTTCTAGCTGTTAGTTATCTAATCTGATAGTGAATTAGAGCCACTCTTCATAAAGGCCCAGAAAATATTCTTATTTTGAGAAGATTCACTCACATGTTAAACTTTGAACACATGTATGAAACTAAGGCTGTTCCAAGTCATTGTAATGTTCTAAAACTAAATCCAAAGATTGCTTAAATCCTTTTGCTTTGATTCATGTTCCATTAGTGTGTTGTCACTTATCTGTATTATGTTCATGTGAATACAGCAGGACCTAAATTCATGTTCTGTGTGTATAATTTTCTTGAATCAGGTTCGAAAGATTTGAAATAGTCTGTATTTTTTCTCTATTAAGCATGTTTATGCACATGCCTTTTTCCTCACCTTACCTTTTTTTAGGTAAAAAAAAAATTAATTGTTATTAGCATTGTGCAGTCTTAACATGATTTTTTTTGAGATAAGCAGAGATTTTTAATATTGTTCTTTGCTAATTTGAACTATAAATGCTTCCAACAGCATTGCTTTCAGATGTCACTCTTGCTCTGAAACATGGAGGACACATTCAAGATAACATGCTGTTCCAAGC
>WUAM01000321.1:2688313-2789552 GCA_024336885.1 Actenoides hombroni
TATTATAAGCACTATAAGCTTGGTCTTCTGAGATCCTTTACACGTATGTCTCCCATATTTTTCAGCTATTCAGTCCACTTAAAGTTCAGATTCCTTGTGTTTTATTTTGTGAAAAAGGAAAAGTAATCCAGTTTGCTTTTGTTCATGATGTTTACCGAAGTTTATTAACTCTTTGCATTGCAGAGAAAGTCAAGAGTCTAAGAAACCCACTTACTAGCTCTTTCCTTCACCTTGTCTCTGTTGACAGCATGGTATATACAGTCATTATACTTTAACAGTGATCTATATCTTAGGAAGAAACTGACATGTCATGATATACATCATGCAGTTTAATTTCATGGACTTGGGGAAAAGATCAATGTTTGATGCAAAGCTTTATTATTTATTTTATTTCTTGTTGTCTTTTATTAGTAGCTACCTAAGGAGAGAAATATGCCTGCAATGTATTGAGAAATGCTGATGCTACTGTGGATAACAAAAAAAAAATGGTCCAGACATCTCTGTATCAGATGCATCCTACTCCAGTAGCTACAGCCCTGTTTCCAACATGTTATATTGGCCACCTGGTAGTAGAGAGCAAAGTGTGAGAATGACTGCAATGCTTTGAGCACCCTGAGCCTTCCTTCCCTCCTGCCTTCCCCATGCACCAGCATGCATCGTGCTGTCACTGGAGAGTCATCTCCAAATAGCTCTGCCCAGTGCAATATCTTCCTTTTCCCCAGGGCTTCACCGAATACCCACCCTCTTGCTCTGTGGCAGTAGGGCTCTCTTCTTGTTGCTGAACAAAGTGCTGTGGGAGTGAGGAGGAGGAGGAGGGGGCTGCCTGCCTGCGGGTTTAGCTTGCAGCCTTGCACGCACAAGCTGCCTCTCCGCAGCCATCTGCACAAGGTTGCTGCAGCAGATGGAGCTTTCGAGCTCATGGCTGTTGCAGAGAGCAACATGCTTTTGGTTAAGTACATTTCCTCAACCCTCAACTACTTCTTTTGTCATCACTGCTGTTAGTTTAGGCCTTGTCTAGACTAGAAAAATTTAGAAATACAATTCAGGAAAAAATGCACCTTTTCCTAGTCCGTAAAAAGATGTGAGCTGCCAAGTCATCCTCTGGCTGGGCAAGAGCCATTCTTCAGGAGAAAATAAGCAGCTGGCTTGGTTGACTGGAACATGGACAGATGGCAATGGTTTTATTTAAAAAAGAAATTTGATTCAGTCTCAATTTTGCTTTGTGTGTAGCCAGATAGATTTATTCAGAAACAGCTGTATGGATCTTGGCAAATGGATATCATTTTATATATTTATTAATTAAAGTGACTAGGTATCTTTTGTGATTAGTCTTGGAAGTTCAGCTTTCCTTACACAACCATTCATTGTGCTGCTTTCTCGGAGACACTCAGTGGTGAAAGTGTTGATAGAAAACCAGTAGGCTGTTCTTTTAATTTATTTTATGTGCATCTGGTACCACCATCTATGACTACATTGAGAAAGTTTTATGTTTATCACTGCCATACCTTATCTGTTCGGATTAAAATTTTCCATCCTGGGAAGAATGGTACCTGGAAAACTCAGTAATTTTTGAAAATTATGGTAGAGAACTTTTTTTTTTTTTTTAATGGTTTTCAATACTCCTGTGCTTTGAGACCAAGTTCTGAAATACGGCATGGGAAAGATCAGGACCATGAATTTTTGCTGCTTCTATGGAAATACGAAATAGATTGGCCAGATTTTAGGCCTTTGAAAAATATAGCTTCTGGATTGAAGCAACAATGCGCAGACACTCTGAAATGTAATCTTCCATCTAAAAATGGGAATAATCATTGTTCTTTGTTTCTAATATCCTTTGCCTATCATCCTACATGAAACTATGAGATCTTTGTAGGATGGATTGTCTCCCATCACAAAGTGCCTAGCAGGGCAGAGTAGCGGTACTCTGTTGGTGTCGTATGATCACAAATACTCATGTCTTGGAAACAGCATACTGCAATGCAATAACATCCTTTTTCTCCAAAACAGAAATTAAAAATTAAAACCCAAAACACAGCTACTTTAGCTACAGCATTATACTTAAATGATATCTAAATTACTATTTTCCACAGGGAACAGTAAATATTTAAGCAATCAAGTTCAATCCTTCAAATCAAAATGGAAAAGAATTTTCCATTATCTTCTATGATATTTGTTCATGCTCAGGAAGATTTTTCATTAAGCTTATTCACATAAGTGATTAGATAAGTAACAAGTGCACTGGCAGATAAGCATTTTCTGTAGTTGGACCAAGCATCTTAGGATATTACATCAGTTCTCTTAAGGTATTAGCCACAAGAATGAAAGATATAATAAAGCCAGAAGCAACTCAACTTCTATTTGGAAAAAAATCCACATTGTTTCCAATTCAGCATTGTGGAGAAGCCATTAAAAGATTAGGCCTTTCCATAGTCAAATTTAGGCAAACTTTCATAACATAATTAAGAGTGTGGTAAAACTTTCCCAAAAATGTTTCCAGCTGGGAAGAACTCAGGACAGCACTCCAGACCTGAACTGCAGCCTCATCCACTCAAATTTTATCCATGAAGCGTGCACTCAGGGGCACTGCAAACTTTGGGACTTCTGTCAGTCAATGTATTAAGTAACAATAAAACCTATCATTCTTACCCAACCCCTCAGTAATTCAAATGCCGTGATTCCTAGCGACCACCAGTCCACTGGGTATGAGTATCCTGGACTTCCATCCATAAAGGCCTGGAAAACTTCCGGAGCTAAAACAATAAATCAAATCAAATAAAAAGTATTATATTAAATTTATACTATAGATCATTAATGTGGACACCTGAAAAATGCATAAGGATTAAATTAATTAAAATATATTTTCAGGTATTGCAATTTCAGGATGCAGTTTCAGTGCCTTGATTTGCTGGAAATAAGTGACCGTCACTGCTTAGGGTTTTCCAAAAGTCAATAATTAACCTTTATGTTATATGAATAAAAATAAGTAATAGGAGGGTTATTCCTGAATGAAAATGTGACATGGAATATTTAGGGTAATGCAACCATATACTGGGACAAATACCTGCAAACAAGGTGATTCTTTGTGATTGATGGAGATGTTGAACATGGTAAATCTCATCCTTATTCTAAATTTGAATAGAATTAATCAGATGGGTTTCAAAGGTATATTCATAGGAAAATAGTAATTAGATACAAATCTTGACACTGATTTTATGCTGTGAGAAAAATTCTGTCACAACTGGAAATAAACACACTGTCAATAAGGTAATGAATTCCATAAAAATAACTTTCCTTAGGGGGAGAAAAAAAGATCTTTTCAAAACAAGGATCCAGTTGGCTAATTTCAGCAAGAAAAGCACAGTAAATAATGTCACCGTAGTTTCTTCAGAAAATCATATATAAATAAGAGAGGATATGAGATGAAAAGCCAGTCATGCTTTTCCAATTATTTCACAGCAGAATCTCAGAACATGTTGTGAAAACAACAATTTCTCTGGGGATTTTCTGAATGATATCACCAACCGTAACATCGTGCGAGATTGCAATTACCATGTGAGTCTCTTCTGGCCAGATACTGAGTCTAATGTTCCACATTATCACCTGATTGCCATCACATCACTTTCTAATGGGCATGCTGCAATGAATAATGTAACCCGGTCACACATACTTCGGGCTGGCAGTTTGGGATTTGACTATGTATGGCATTTAGAGAAGCACCTTGTATTAAGGGAAAGCCTTTCCTTTCAGAGTTTTTGCAGTACTTGCATTATGGATGACAATCTAACAATTTATTACTCCAAACCTGACCTCACAAAGTCTTGAAGAGTCAAACCTAATAGAGGATTTTGGCATCCGTGAATTCAATAAGGCAAAACCCTAATCCGTAGAATAAAAAGCAATGAACAAATGAGAGTTGTCCTATACTCTTTGCTCAACAAGACCATCTCTAAATATGTTTGGTAGGAGATCTGCAAGCACGTAAACATTTTTGCCAGAATATGTATGTTTGTAGAACAGCTGACCAGTGGATCTCTGGCACAGGTAAGCTTGTGCTGTGATACCCTATGGCAGGAACAAGCAATGTCATAAAAGTCATCACACTGAGTGATCTCTGTCTTACCTCCAGATAATGTTAACTCCACTTGGCATGCTATATGTTCAAATGTACTTCAGTTCTTGTTTACATTCTGCTCAGGATCTGTGTAGGCACAACTTAAATGTGTGTGGTCTATCACATAGACGAATGCCTAGAGGGTAGGCAGGATTTTTTGTGTTGCTTTTGTGGATCAATGCATCTAAATTGCACATCAGGCACCAACGTCACATTTTGAATATCACCAGAGGCACCTTGAAGAGGAGGTTTGGTTTATTTCACCACATTTGTTATGGGTTTTACCCACTGTGCTTAGATGATGCATAATATCTCATTACAGAAAACAGACTTTGTGGCCTTTTTACTGAGCTATATAAGTATAACATTGATATCTCTCTTTCTTTTATACCTTTAACATTGCAATAATGGGATGGATCACTATATGATTTCTGTGAGGTAGAGGTGAAATTAATTTATTGGTGTAACCTACAACATTGCCAGAATGTTGCAGCTGTTTTGCTAATTCAGTGACTGAGTTACCCACTTTTATTTTCTTGTTCTAAAAGTTTCAAGGTCAACTCATCCCATATTAAGCAGATCAGCAGAAAATGCTTTCTGTTGCCCACTGGCCTTGGTGTTCTCTTTTCTCACCTTAAGCCGATGACATCCCTAGATCAGAAAATGGGCAGTAAGGTGGCTGATTTTTAAAGCAGATAGCCCCTTTTCCCCTGCTTTAGCAGTATTACTTGCAGTCCAGCTGGACTGTCTCTGTGCCTTCAATCAGCACCAGTAAAGCAGTTGTAAGCACCCACTTTTCATAAGGGGGTACTTACAGAAAATGCATTATGATTTACAGTATACTACATACAGGTTTTTTTTTTTACAGATGAAATCTCCACCTTGGGGTTTGCCAATCTCTGAAGACCTAGAGCTATGAAACACAGAACACAACATTGGGTTTTGTTAAAAGAAATAACTATGTCAGGAGAAGTAATTTGGAGTACAAACTGGCTAGAATAAAAGTGAGTAAAAAATATGAAAGTCAAAATTCTACATTGATTTTCCTTAGGATTATTATTGAAATAAACCATGTGTAATCTTTCAAGATTTCAGTCTGATCTCAGGCTTAGCTGGGACTGCCATCCTGCAGCCTGCTGTGGGTAGGTTCTTCCAAAGGATGGTAAGATTTGATCTTACCAGCCTGGAACAAGGGCAACAGCTCTGCTGTGTGCATCCTTTCTGTACATATCCTCTCTTATCGTAACAGATTTTGGATGAGAATAATACATCTTTTACCCTCATGCATCTACCTAAATGCAAGGATTCTGCCTGCAGAAGTTAATTCATGTGAACAGAAGTGAGAGAGTGTATGTAAGAAAGAGAGGTTCAAATATTTTTCCTCAAGCGATTTCTACTGGGCAATGGCTTTTCAGGAAAATACATGGGTTTAATACTCAGCCTGATCCTGTAGATTCTTTTGGCTGAGGGCTGTAGTTACTATCACATTCAGTGAGCAAGTAGGCAGTAGAAGTTTGCATGATGGAAGCACAGCTTTTAAATAGTGAAGCTAAATCAAGTAATAGTAGGTCTCGCAGCAAGAGCGAATTCAAAGACAAGTGGAGAAGTGATGTAATTAGTATATCTTAAAAGTCCTTACAGCTCCCCATGAACAAACATCTTTGACATGATGGAGAACTTCCTTGCTAGAGCTGCCCAAAAGAGTGCCTTCAACAGTAGTGACCTGGTCCAACCTCACTGCTCATCCTGCTTTAAACAGGAGGTTGGACTAGAGACACCTGAGGCCCCTGCTAACATGAATCACCCTACAGTCCCGTGATGCTTATGAAGCTTAAGCAACAACCATCTCACAGCACATCTTAGCAGTGTGATGAAGGTGTCTAAGGCCAGAAGTCTCAATAGGACCTTTACAGCCTCTTCCTTTCAGCATTCATCATGAACTACATGGGCTCTCCCCTTCCACTCAGACACCTGGAAAACCTGTCACCCAAAGTACTGGGGACATTTGAAAGTCTGGATCTCAAAAGCAATGTAGCCTTTTGATCTGGGGAATTACTCTTCATGTGTGACAGAAGTGTGGCCCAACACCTTTCATGCAAGCCTTTAGTAGCTACAAAGACAGAGCATTTCAAAACTAATGCCATTCCAAGCTGGACTTCTGTGCTGATTTTAACAGGGCAAGCAATAAAATCAGGAATGTTTCTGTGTCTTGTATGATAGTGCGTAAAGGCACATATTTAACTTCAGCAACTTGTCGAGCTAAAAATTATCTGATTTTTTTTCTTTTATACAGCTATAATTTTCTATTATTAATATAATTCCACATTTTCATTGTTTATCTGCCTTGCTTTCTTAAAAAATGACATAAAACAAATCCACTTTTCCTCTGAATGTGTGCTTCAATGCATTCTTGTTTGTCCCTAATATATATTTCCAGTTAACATGAGTTTTTTCGGACTAATAAATTCAAATAAATCTTCTTCAGAGCTTTGTCTTTTGATGTTTTTGCACTGTATCATTCTAGTAATATGTTGAAGACTGCAGGAAGTAAAAAAAATGGCTATTTCATTTTAAAATAAAACCATACTTGAGAACAGAATAAAAAATTGAAAATAAAAGCAAATCTACTGGGTCTGAATCAATCTCAGAAGCAGCAGCTTCCTAGAATATCTGTACAAGCTATACTTGGCACTCCAAATAATTTTGTGAAAGAAAAAGTAATTTCTGACAAATTAATTCATGTAAGTAACTACTCACTGCATTTCTCAGAGTAGTCAGATGATTACAGTGTAAATACTGTAGAGGATGCATCACATATTGCATGCCTCTTTCCCTAAAAATCTGTAAAAAATGTAAAATACAAACATGAATTTTTATTTTACTGATTGGTAATTATGTATCCTATTTGTGTAAGATTAACAGTATCTAACAATATGATTCATGAGCCTGAAATAAAAGAGGATATCAATGTAAGTGTAAACAATGCTGAACCAAATTTTCGCTATTTTTCCCTACTGTAAAAGACTATTTTGTACATAGGATAAATAGCTTTTAAGTAGGGTTTCTAAAAGTCTGCTCAGTATTTACAGGTTTCACTTAACTCCATAGTTAAGCTATAAGTGCTCCAGGCCACTGAAATATAGGGCATTTTTATTTGGTGTGCAATGGTGAATTTGAAAAATCTGTCCACGATAAAATAGTCAATTTGAGATCTATCACTTGGAATGGTTGGCACAAAAGAATAGCTGGAATTATTTCTGTTGGAGCATACTAGTTTAATCATAAAGGTAATTCATCAGAGTACATCATAAAACAAATCCTAAAAGGGACAATGTGGCTTTTTTTTTTTTTTTTTTTTTTTCCTCTCCTGGTGAACTGATCTAAGTTTGTCTTCCTTAGCAAGACACTAATCAAAGAGCACCCGGTGGACTTGCCTACCACTGCCTGGGAGACTGCCAGCTCTTGATTAAGAAGCTTGCAGAGCTATGACTTATGTTGAAGCATTGCTGACTTCTATAGGCTAGTTTGGAAATTGGCAGAATTGGTGAGAGGCAAAGTGAGATGAACACATTAGACCCTTCTTCAAATGGCCTTTACTACTTACTGACAAGTCAGTATATTTAAGCAATAATTTGCAAGTGAGTGTTGCAAGATTGATTAGCTTTAAGAAGCTGATTGTCCCTGTATAGATAAATGTTGTCAGTGAAATCTGGTGATTAAAAGCCTGGGCCAATATTATTAACAGGACAAACTGCAAATAAAAACTAAAATCATAGTGGTTTGGCCTTTTTTTTTTTTTTTTTTTTTTTTTTTAATAACCATCAAGTATTTTATTGTAATGCCTGAGATTTCATAGATAGGAAAATAGATTCCAGTGACATCAACTGAGGTTCAGCATGATATCATGCCACCAGGTACCATTCTCTTTCCTCATATTAGACCCTAACCTTGAAGAAAAAAATAATAAAATATATATATATAAGTATAAATGGATATATACACATATATAATGCACACAATATAAACAATGGTTTGATTAACTAGCACAAGATAAGCTGTTTGGAATCTTAAACCTTTCAAAATTTTAAATGCATGAAAGACTTGATGTATACAACACATTCATTGTTTCACCTTGCTGAATCAGGTTTAATGGATGACAGATAGAAATGAATGAAAAATGACCTTGATTTTTGAAAAAATATTCCAAGAACCTTGGACTGAGACAGTTCAGTGAAATATTAATTGCTTTCTTGACACTGTGATGAGAAAATATTACTTTTCAATTTCCTAAAAAAAGTAAATTCAGAGATCAGTAATTCTTCTAGGTAATGGTTTAAATGGGAAACAGAATTCAAGCTACAGTGATGACAAGTGATCTTCTATTCAGAGTACAAACTGTTCTAAGAGCAAAATGGAAGAAAACCACCATTTCCCTCTCCATGAATATAGGCATGGATTTGGTAAACTGTCAATTTACCCCCTAGTGTTTACTTTTTCATGTGTTAAAAGGGTCTAAATTATCATTATAGTGGACAGCTTTCTGACTCAGAGTTTTAGACTAGCCAACTGCTAACTTCTGTTGTATAAGGCAAAATGCTGTTTAAAGCCTGACCATGCTGAGTCAGCAATTTTCTAGTGTGAGGTCTCAACTTGTTACAGCAGTGTAATAGATTCTGGACCATTATTCACATATTATGCATCAACAATTTTAATACTCATGTTTAATGAAATTATTCAAAGTAAATATTTTTTATACCATTACCTGGATACAGATACCACATTTAGGATGTTTTATTAGTTTGCCATATGGTTATACAACCTCCCCTGCCCTTAATCAGAGTGTTGTCTTCTACTCAGCCACTGAACAGAACCCACTTCTTGGTCTTGCATTTGCACAGAGAAGCCCTTATTGGCTGAATATCTGGATGAATCTCAGAGAAATAACCTTAAGTTGATAACCTCATTGAAAGAAAGCCCAGCATCAATGGATGTGTTATGGTCTCCTACTACTGAATATGAAACAGAAGTACCTTCTTTACTCCGTCCAAATCTCACAATGGCTACAATGTCAGTTTTTCTAGCAAACTGCCACAGGGATTGTGCCAAAAAATATCCATTTGCTATTTGGAAGATTGGCCCAGTGTATGGGCAGCAGCTGTTCTGCCCCAGTACTGAAATTAACTGATCTGGATAACTGGGGATTTGCAGAACAGACTGAGTACTTGACACATCAGAAGGACTGTTACATACTTCTGCCCCACTTACTACTACCGGGTTAGTAAATGTCTTTGCATAAGTTTATGCATACAAAAACCTTGGGGAGCTGCATGACTTGATCAAAGAATGGAAGGTTGATATCAAGACATTCACTAGCTTTCCTCTGACTCCAATAGTACTCTCATACAGTGCATCCATTAATAAAAATGGATGGCTTGGACATCATAGAAGTTCTCTGGACCTCTGTAAATTCACACTCCTCTGGTAACATCAGCCATTCTTCACCATGACAGTAACCTATGAAAGCAGCTGTGAAAACCTGAGATAAGAAGCCTGTAGGACAGGAAGGAAGCAGCTGAAACTTCTAATATAATTTACAGATTATTTTATTGGCTTTGGAGTTTTGTCAGGTGCATTTATATCTTATTTTTTGTATTTATTGGTTTGATTTGAAGTAAAGTTGCAGTGCATTATTCAGATAAATTCAACCTCTGCTGAAAAAAATCATGAAGCTTCTACCTAACTCCCATAATCCTCCTACCATCAGAAACAGAAACAAACCAACAAACAAACCTTGAATACTCCAAATTTATAACCTGAGACTGGAAAGTTTTTGCAACCCTCACAAACATACAGATATATATTTGCAGCCTGTATGAGGGATCAATATAAAAACTTTATATTTTTTTTTTCCTCATAAAGATGCCACAGTGTTGAAAATGACAAACACACAGGTGCTTCCAGCCAGACAAATGCATACTTTCTTTAAACACAGGAGGCCTAATGATTAGGCTTCTGCAGGAAGAAAGAGCCACTGCGAAATATCCTTAGGCACAGACCGTGGCGAGGGCCTGTATCCTGCCCTGTCCTGGCTTTACTGGTCCACATCCCAGTGCAGCGCAGAGAGGTCTACCCCACAAGTGCTTCTGCTCATTTGTTAGCCTCAGGCATTCCTGCCAAAAGTCATCTAGGTCTCAAAGGACATTCTGCATTGCTTGCCAGCATAGGATGACAGCCTGAAAACTTTTGAGTTTTCAAAGTGCTATTCCTACAATAAAACCTTTGACAACAGCCTCAATCACAGGTGTGGCAGAAAGTTTGAGCAGTGAATTTGCAATGATAAAATCAGGCAAGGGTGACACACGTTTCCTAAACCAACTTAAAGCAGACATTGTATTTCACAGCTGCAGCCGTTTGAATGGTACAAGACAGAATCTCTGAAGACCTCCCAACACTAAGAAGCTGATTTTACTTCAGCATTTCAGGTCAACAGCTTTGAGAAGTAAAACTACAGAAGCAGCTAGAAGTAGCTTGTCTTGCCAGGCTGCTGGCCTTGTTCCTTTCAGATTCACCATTGTTAATGTTTTCATTGCCTATGTGTGGAAGGTATTTCATTTCTCTGAATGAATCAGCTGGGATGAGGGAACATTGAGAGATTACCAGGGTTTCTGGAAAAACATTCAAGTTCAGATACATTGCATTCTGCGTAACCATTTAATAAGTAGGGAAACAGGCAGGGAAAACTTCAGGCTGAAAAAGACTTTGGGGTAAAAAGGCTAATGTGAAGTGGGATTAAGCAAAGACTGCAGGAGCTGACTCACACCATGCTTAGCATTACAAGATAGGTATCTTAATCAGAACAGCTAGTGCATTTTTACAGCACAATACCAATTCACTGCCTTTTTTCCTGGATACCAGTTTTAGGCAGTCATGCTGCATGTGAGCAAATCACACCCAAGTAATTTTTCAGCCTATTTCAATCAGATTTGAAATAGGAGTGGAGGCTTTAGAGATAACATTTCTCTGGTTTTTTCCTTAAATTTGCCATAGGAAGAAGTGAGAAATAATATAAAGTACTTCTACTAAGGGAAAGGTTGGAGAGTGCCCTCATATCTGATTAAACATAACAGGATCCACATGACAGCCTTTATAAACCTCTAAGAGGGGGAAAAAAGCTTTCATCAGATCTCATACCTTCATCAGCATGAAAACCAGCATAATGTAAGGCATGTCTCATGGGAACCACTAAGTTTCTTCAGTTCTGGTGCTCAGCAAGTACCTTACTTGAAGGCGATTTTGTCTTGTTACACCAAGGTTAAAGTGTGGTTTAAATTCCTGGTAATGAAAGCTTACTACCAACCATAGAACCAACCTCCTCAATTCCTTTTTTCTATTCCTCTCATTGTCTAAATGGCTTGGGCAAAGACACATGGAAGTTTTTGATATAGACTTAAAGCTAGAAACCATACAGACTTAAACTATCAAGACCAAACTCAAAAATTTCTTAATTTGAGCACTGCAATGGAAAAGTCTTTGCAGCATTTCATTAAACTTACAATTCTTCACAAAATGAAAAGCATAAACTGAACAAAGAAAGGAATTGAAATCAATGTACTTCAAGGAAAAGGCAGGAGCAGTGATTAGCCATATCTGTTAAATTCTTAATATCCGAGGTTTGCTGAAGCTTTGATACCCAAGCTGTGCCAGAGACTCCTCACCCATCACTTTTCACCTGAAACAGGATTTTTACAGCTCTAAAAGCTTTTCTGTCTTCTTACAGCTCCAGATAAATGCAAGGAGGACTCTTCTGAGTTGCCAAGACTGCACTTGCAGCTTTTGCAGTATTTTTGCACTGCCAAGACATAAAGAAGGCACATTGGAAAAAAAGTAAAATGATGAATGGTGTCATAGTCCCTTCATAAAGGGAAGGAAAGCATTTTTCTTCTACTATTTCTTCTTGTTGTGAGATCATTGGATATGGGGAAGACCTGATGTGTGGGGAGAAGGGTTCAGGGGCAGAATAGCTCCATGACCTGAGATGAACCAAGATAACAGTTCATTAGTGTGCAAAGGTAAAATCTTGAACTTATCTTCCCCCTTCTACAGGTCTGTAACCTCCTTCCTCCCTTGGATCAGCTTGGGCTCTCAAAAGCCCTCCAAGACCTTTAGATCCCTGGGAAGGTAAAAAGGCCTAGATGTCTACAGAACTCCAAATTTAGGGCAAAGAAATGATTTGCCATGAAGTTGAGGAGAAATTGAAAAACAATAAAGCTATAAAAAGACATAATCTATGCCGGAGATCAGTATTTTCCTGCTAAATACAAGGACTCTAGCATTTTCTAGCAAATAGAGAACACTGAGGACAGGGACAAAAGTGGAATTTAAGCAGGGTAGACTGGATTTCAGCATCTCTGAATTGAATAGATGAAAATTCAATAGAAGCTTTCTAAGGTGAATCTCAGCAATTTCTTCCTTGTACCACTTCTTGGCAAATGTCAGCTAGACATTAACAACTTACTCCTCCTCATGGACGTGGAGGGTAGGAATTCCTTTAGGATAGGGTTATTTTTCATAATTTTAAATTTAAAATACCAAATCACAGTACAGATTGCTCTAAATTTTTTTTCTTTCTGTTGTTAAAAGCTTTTTTTTTTGTGAGAAAACCCTGCCAACAGAGAACAGTAATGAACTAAGAAGGTGGTGATCCACCAATGCATGCAGATGGTCTGAAAGATGCTCCGAAGGACACTACATTTCTTGTTAACTCGGCAAAATATTTGAGGAGTACTCACATACATTTTTATAGAGCTGTTTTAATTAATCTGCTTCTGATCATTAGCCACCAGACGATCTCTTCATTACACACATAAAATACGACACAAGGTACTAAAATGCTAACTGACCCATAGCAAGTACTCAGCTTTTTTCTGCTTTCATAATAATTATGCTTTCTAATGTAAAACTAAGCAACCTCTTCAAGATTAAAAACATATAGTCATCAAAAAAGTTTTTTTAATAGTTTATTTAATTGACCACCAAATTAAATCTCTGAAATTACTCTATTGTCATATTTGCTGTCATTATCACAATTAAATCTGGAAAACATCTATTTTAAACTTGTTTGAGCTCCTGTAAAATAGCTACTCTTCAAGAGTGTTTTTTAATAACCTTTGTAATATGAATTTACATATCTAATGACACTGGCTACGAGAATATTCTATGCAGCTATTTAGACAGATCGTGTGAACTCCAAGAAATAAGCTTTTCACAGAAATGCGAAACTACCATATCAAAACATTGGAATCTTTTAACATTTCAGTCATCATGTATGTAAAGGCACTTTTGTGAATGCGATTAGTTTCATTGTTTGATTTATTTGTTGGGGTCTTTTTGGTTGGGCTTTTTTTTTTTTTCTTTAATTACAAATAAACTCACCATATATTGGCAAAAATGCTCAAGCAAGTTCTTTTTAAATCAAAACTGTTTGTGTAAGTGATGTGGTATCATCTCTTCCCCTCTCTTTTCACTGCAATGAATAGTGAACCTATGGTGTAACATCAAACACTCAAGTATCAGCCCTGAGGGGAAGCCCAGTATGCAGATGATCTCCTAATGCTCTGTACCTCATGCTTGTGCAGTTTTGACCATATCTTCTAAGTAAAGACATTGACCTAGACACTAAAGTTAACCAATACCTAATGCTGAGAAAACATTAATCTACAATCTCATTCCTCTGCATAACTTAAATGCTTGAGTCAGGATTACACAAACTGTTTCTTGGTCTGTTTTGAGTACATTTACAAGAGTAAGCTAACCAGCATCAGTTCGTTGTACTGGTCCTGAGCCCAAGTGGCACAGTGTGGCCACACACATGCCATTGTTTACTACTAACTGCCCAAACAGGACAGCTATATACAAACTGCTCAGGGGCAGCACACTCCAGCCCCTGCTAAATGTTCATTTGTGATGAAAATCACATCAAAATGAAAATAAGTCTGTGTCAGAGCAATCCCAGGCACTGGAGCAGTCTCACAGCTGGTACAGGGGCACCCTGCAGATGCCTGCCTGCTTCATGTGAAGATTGGTACAATGCTTTTTCTGCTGTGGAAAACAGAAGTGTTAATTGCTATTTCTTGGGCACATGCTTTTACTCTTAGGCTAACATCCAAAAGTGTGATAACACAAGTGGCCTTTGGCTCCACAAATTACATTTTTAGAACATGATTGTTTACCCATATTTTACCAGTGCATGGGTGTTAGATGTGCTCTGAGCACATCTGATAGAAAAATAGTCTGTTAGAGACACATGTATCTGTTAGTATGGTTTTCCAGAATTCAGATAAGTTTCATCTTAAACTAGTCATCTCCTCAGTCAATTACAATTCTGTATATACACAGAGTTAGAATAGGAGATGTGTAGGAAGCCACAAATAGGATAAATGATAACTATTCTTAGTTGCAGAAGCTAGCTTAAATTTGCTGGGAACAATAACCTTCAGGAGATGCCTTCTGTCCTTCAGCTGCAGGGGAAGTTTGAATTATTAACTTAGCCAAGATGCTTAACTTTTAGACATATGAGGACAGATGAACCGAAATTTACTTTCTCAGCCTTCGATCTATCTACACATTTAAAATACATAATTAAAATATATAAAATGCTCCTAAAAGCCATAGGGTTAACACTTAAGTAATTAGTAACATAGAACTGTAACTTTAAACACACACTTTTTCAAGGAACTCAGTTTAGCAAAGCAATTAAGGATGTGCCTAGATACTTTTAAACTGGTATTGCATGTTCTCTGACAGATCATAGCCATAGTGGTGGAAATACAACCATATATTCTTCTATCAAGATGTAAGGGGGTGCCGGAATTATCATAGTTGAAATTCTCCGCAATTTGCTTCACAAAACTAAACAGAACCTGAGTAGAAGCAGTGCAGACGCCAAGGTCCTGTCAAATCTCTACGTCTCCAATGTTTTCCATTGTTAACACATATATACTGTTTAAAAAGATGCTGATCACATTTATTGTATGTTTTTATAACATAAAATCCTTTTAATATAACATTAGTGACCCTTAATGTGTGAATTGTCTTACATTTTTAAGTGGTCTTGAAAACTTACCCATATAGGGTTTTGTGCCAGCCATAGAAGAAGCTTTTTCAGATCCTTTCACTATAGTTGCTATGTTAAAGTCAGTGATATGAACATGTCCTGCAATTACACAAAGTAAAACCAGAAGTTAAAATAGCACATCATAAAAATATTCCTTCCTTTGCTTAACTTTTAAGTGATAATGGAAAGAAATTAAATTAAAAAAAATATATAACAATTTAAGGAAGCCTACTAATAAATATTACTCATAACTAGAAAAACTGTATTAGCAGCAAAGTGATGAAATATTTTTCTTGTACCATTGCATCCCCTACCTGCTCACAGTACCAGACCTCTTTTACTGGTCACTCCTGAACTTTCTCTTGCCATGAACATTAAGGGCAGTAATTATCTTCTCAGAACTGTAACATGCAGGAGCAGCATGTGAAGCTGTCTGTGAAATCTACCTCTCCTTATTTCTAGCTAGAGCCATCCCTCACAACCTCAAGTACTCACAACACCTGTCTACTATCACATGCATTTCAGATTACCATCAGACTGGCTTTTTCTCCCATCTCTTCAGGGCAAAAAGGGAGCTGAGAAGGAAAAGGATATTTTTATCATACAATAACTATAAACTTATATCCATGGTAGCAGAAGAACGTGTATGTAACAGCAGCAGGTCCCAGATGATCACTCATTTGACAGCAGTTTACAAGATGAAAGATAGGAAGTCAGCCTGGGGACTTACTGCCTGACCAGCCAGACAGCTGATTTAAACTGAACTAATTAGGCTGGATGGCTAAAAGCCGTTGTCATTACTTTTTTTCCTGGGGTAGTTTTCAATAAACATAGGTTAAATTGCTCCACCACAGTGAAGCAATAGTTGTTAATCCTGTCTTGCCTTAGTCAGGTAAACTGAATATAAATCCAGCCTGAAAATCTTCAGACTTTTCATTTGATAAGTCTGTTGTTAGGTATTGCATCTCAGTTTTATATTGTGGAGCGATGAAGATATTATGCTCTCTGTGATTACATCTGGCAATACCCTTGTAGAGGACAGAGTAGAGGGAAAGATACTCCCTTCTCTAGCTTAGCTCTGCACCCAGATCAGGATTAATGTGCCATATGTTGAACTAGAGCCTTGAGTGACAGCTTCCTGTGACTTTTTTTTTGTGATCAAGATCTCAACCTCATTCAGTCCACAGAATGGAGCAGGCTTTGAGCACGATGCAGTTATTAAATGAGGGAGGTTGTTGTCCTGTTTGCTGCCAAAGATCAAAAAAGTGTAACAAATGACTGATGTTGAACATTATCATGGTGACTGATGGAGCAACAGAAGTCTCAACAAAAGATTACACTGCCTCAACCATCTAACTTAGATCCTGCTCAAAATCCACAGGAAATGCACCTGCCGGTCTCTAACAAGTCTGCAGCTATGCTTGTGTGAACTGAAATTCTCAGAGGCGCCTTATTTGGCCAGATCTGAGCTGGCTTTGAAGGGAAAAAGAAGGTGGCACATCCCACTGCTAAACTTGAAGTTATTTCCCCAGATCGGAGACACAGTAGAAGTTTTTGATGAAATGGTTTGCAAGCTTTCTGCACTTCCCTCAAAAAACCTGCTTACATGTTATTGACACTCTCTTCCTAAGACACCCAGCCCAGGAAGACATCTGTACACAGCAGACAAAAACTGTGAGTAGATGAAAATGATCAGTTTATAAGGGGGGGAAGGTGTCAGGCTTCCATAATAAGAATTAGCGTCCATAGCCCAGCCTGCCACCACATTTCAAGGTGGTCTTGTTCCTTCCTGGCAGGTGGAGTGTAGCATTTTGCAGTCCATTTCTGCAATAATAAAGCACCATAGCAGAATGCTTCTTAAAAATGATAACTGAACCACATACAGCCACTTCATGGTAGTAGTTTTAAGCAATTCCATGTACACTGTAGAATGAAAAGCTGCAAGAATCTTGGCAGGCTAATATTTTTTCTTTTTTTAGACAGAGAGATATAAAGTTCTGTCATTTAAATAACAGCATTGTAAGTGATGCTCCCTATTACAGTGCCAGCATGATAGACTGTTGCAAAACACCTATCACATAATATCCATTCAGACTGATCCAAATACTTGATCTGCAATGAAAATTGCCTCTCCTGCAGTGCCTTGTTTTCTCTCCCTTTTATTAGATTTCATTTAACAAAACAAAAAATACAACACACTGTTGTATATGCTGGTTGATTTTTTTTTGTTAAAAATACCTTTCTGCAAGGTAGGGGTTGGATTGGGAAGATAAATTATGAATAGCTTCTCTGCATCCTGCTTCCGGGAAAGCAGCAACAAGGAGCTCCTGTACCTGTCACAAGGCACAGCGGACCCATGTCTGTACTGCTGGAAAACCTTCATCTTTTCTCTTCCCCATTGCAGGGCCACCCCATGGTGCACGGGCTGCCAGCAGGCAGGCTTTGCCTGTCACTTGGAGGGCTGTTAATTGGCTATGAAGGGAAAATGAGGTGTCCCTCAGGCAGACAGGTGGATGTGCTGCCATAGGGCCTGCTCACAGAGCTTGGTGGGAGCTGGAAGCGCAGAGAGAGGCTGAGTCAGAGAAGGGGCCAGTGGGGAGGGAACCCCCTGCCCCTGATGGCAGTAGAGGAGGGCTGGAGGGGTGTCGAGACAGAGCTCTGCCTGTCTGCGTACACCTCTCAATGGCTTCAGTTCTTTCAAGCCTAGTGACTTGTTTTTTTCTGGTTGGTTGGGGGTTTTTAAGGTTTTCATTCCTGGTGTGAATGTATCAAGAGACAGTTAGACTCCAGTTCTCTGTAGGAGTCTTTGTAATCAGCCTTGGAGACAGCTTTTTACTGAAAATGTGCATGCAGGAAAAGGAAAGGTTGATATTGCTGCAGTAAATACACTGGGATAGTAGGTACTTCATACTGTTTCCAAAATTTCCATTTATGGGGACTTTTTCCCATCTGAGCTTCAAAACTTGTATTTGATGTCCCTTTCTGGATATTGTTGTGAACAACTGAATGTCAAAACCAAGTCTGCATCCCCAGTACAATATTGAACTAAGCAGTATGTCTGTCCCGCTTGGGTTTATCTTATTAAGAGCTGTGAGGCAGAGCAGTGTATAACAGATCCATCAGAACTTACATAAATTCAAGTATCACAGAGAAAGAGTTTATTGCTTAATGTCAATGGCTACATGATCCCATGTGATAGTAAGATGATGTTGGAGACAAGGGAAGAAAAGGTAAATGACCACAATCCTCTGTCTCTCTGCAGAGTGGCTTTTTCAAATTGTTCCAGACTGCACAGGTTTCACATATGCCAACATGTACATTGGAAGCAGAAAGTACCTCAGTGGAAATTGTTTCAAAAATAGCACTCCTCCACTCAGCTTCCAGTTAAGGTTTTAACAAGGAAGATGTGTAAATTAATACCTACATCACTGTGTATGACTTCAAGAAGCCATATGCATACACTTCAGATGTGCTGTGTGGCTTTTACACTTCATTTTTTCCACATGGCCTAAAATCCCAGTATCTAAGGTAAATAAGAAATGATTTTTTTTTGTACTATTATTTAATTTTTGAACAAATCACAATGACAATTAAGACAAGTACTGAAAGGTGGCTGAGGCTGGCTGACTAACATTTAGCAGAGGAAAATGAACATAACTTCAAACCTCATTGAATTTCTCAGAGTCTGAAATCAAAGGGGTGAATGTGAGGGCAGAGAGAAGAAATACGAGACTGGAATTAATGCCACCGACTCAGCATGCATCAGAGCTGATGGGAAATCTCAACACACTAACATTTTGAAGCTAATTCAGATCCGGTTTGCCCTCAGAAGGTCAAACACTATGAACAATTTAAAAAACATCTCTCTGGATTCACTGGCACTATCTACAAGAGCGTACGCTCCTATCTACATGAACTTGGCCTGACTTGGCAGTCTGCCACTTATCATCAGTTAGATACCTTATTGTACTACTATGGAGGGGTTCAGCAAGGCTGTGTGTTTTGAAAGGCTAGGGTAGGCTGTTTAATAGCCACGTAGGCATGTAAAGGTTTCAAATATATTTTCAAAGTATAGGTAGCTTCAGGTGGATGAGTTATGCTGTGAACATTCATCTTGTTAATCAACATCAGAGGGTTAAATGAGATACAGTCCCTGAGAATTGTCTGTGAGTATGATAAGGACCAGCCTTAGTGCACACACACACAAGGCACATCTTTAGTTTAGTGGAGACATTTTGTCTCATGGACATCAATATACAATAGTAATGTTTCCAGTTCTGTTGTTCAGAAGCTTGTTGATCAGGGTTCAAAATATTGAATTTATGGGTGTTTTTTTTCATTCTATTTTTGGTTTTAAGACTAAGATCACTCATTGGCTCCATCTTTCAATCTTGCTGTTAGTTTTCAAATGAGAGCAGAGATTCTCATGTAATCAAGGAAATAGCGTTTTAAGGAAAATTTTGATTATTATAAACCAACATCATAATATATAATAAGGTACATATGAATGACAACTTAAATCTGCCTTGCTTTCTCATACAAATAAATTACTGACTAAAATTATCACTGAGTAAATCACTTAGTAAAATTGTCAGATACAAAAATCCAGTCTAAAAAAAATCCCCAAAACTAATAAAATACATTCAGTCCTCTTAAATTTAAGAGTGAAATGTTAGGTCTGTGATTTCAATACTGAGAATCATCAGAAAGCAGTTCCAAGTCTTGGAGAAGGAGGCATTCAGTGTGATTAGCAGGTAGCACCTTTAAAATGAGCAAACTGTAATGAGTCTTCACATAATCTGTGTTCAAGCTAAGGACTGCTTTGCCAAAAGATCTTAAGTATGCTAAAAGTTCGCTTCACTCAAGGAATCACCAGAAAAGACCATGGAAAAGACCACTGAAAGTAATTAATTGTGTGGAAACCATATCCGTCTCAGGAAATGCCTCAATCACAACTCACATTGGATGAGTACATGGGGGAAGTACCACAAAAACGTGTCTTATTTTATATACTGCTCTGTAATTCACTTTTTGGAGACTCTTGGAGATAAGAACCTCAGATAGATGATTGCTCTTCTGCTCTGAAACTGAAAACCTGCATATCTGTAACACTATCTATGGCAAGAGAAAGTGCCAAAGGGACTGAAGCAGAGCCTTATAAGGAGAAATTGAAAAGGTTAAGGCTCTTCAGCTGACAGAAGAGTGCTGAAGGAGTTTTTGATTATCATGAAGACTCTGATTGTAAGCTATTATTCACCAAATCCTGTAATTCTAGAAGAAAATGTGAGTTTTTTTGAAAGAAGAATGTTTCAAAACACATAAACCACTTTTCTTTTATGAAGGATGGTGAACTTCTTGTTGCTTCGGGAGGTTGTAGAGGCCAGTATCAGCAGCAGCTTCAGAGAGGCAGTAGCAAACTCATTAACAAAGATTCATCTCAGATCTAAAGGGAATGTCCAGACATACTCTAATATCTTAATAAAGAAATTGTGGGTGATAAGAAGCACTGATAGCAAAGGGCACATTCCATGAATAGTATCTCCTCTTACCACTGGTTGTGACAGAGTACTGGCTGAGGTCTTGGAGCTGACCCAGCAAGGAGTTCTTCCATGGTAAGACAAGCAGGTGCCTTGCTGGGTCTTAGGAAAATGTCCTGAAAAACTTACCTGAGAGAAAATCAAACCATTGCAAACTTCCTGTAAACAGAGTGTAATAATGGTATGGTCATTCTGCACAATTCAAAACCTGGATGCCAATGTAAAGCTTCATAATTTCTGCAGAATGACCAGAAATGTTAGTATCATTGGTTTTACCAAATAGCTACAGAAATAATGTTATTATCTCTGAGAAAAAAAAGGCAATGTACTCATCAGTTTGCTACTGCATGTTTTTCTGCATTTTAGTCATTCTACATGTCCTTAGACATCATAGCTAATAGATCATGGAAAGATTTTAAGACATCTTCAATTTATTTGGTATTTCAGAAAAATATAAAAACCAACATAGACCAGACTTGCCAGCTTTCAGTTCTAAACACTGTCATTACAGTTATAGTGTTCTAAACCATTACAACAAAAGGAATAGTAGAGGAAGCAAAATACTGTCATTAAGAGAATTCTATAATGTTTTTCTCTGTACAATGCAATAATAGTAGATCTCCTGAACTATTGTATAGTCCCTTCATCTATCACTGGAATAATTGTGTTTCAGATGCATGTTAGAAGAACAGAGCACTTCTACTAAACTTAGAGGTTAATATTAGTCATAAGAGGAAGACGTGTCTGGGAAAGTTGAGCGGGAAGCGTGGCAAAGAGCTTTATGGACAGCGTTAATTTCCTTAGAGAGGTCTGATTCTGATTCAGAGAATGAACCCTGAAACAATTCCTACTTTCTCTCCTCAAAGAAGACCAGGCAGTCATCTGCTGGTAGGGGCTGAATATAATTTTAAACAGCTGATTACCCCATTCTCATGTTGTGTTACACTTATCATCATCATCAAATATTTAGTTCCACTGATGCATCAGAAACTGCGCTCAGCAGTGTTGAGATGTGGCTTTTCTGAAAAGTAAATGGGAAAATTCAGGTTTCCTCTTCCAGAATGATTTTGAATATGTTGTATATATTTTAATGTGGGTTTTTTTTCCTCTGTAAATTAGATTGTTCATTTTTATGGGTTAAGAAAAATATCTTGGATTTGCTGCTTCTGTATTCCTGAGGTATGTTTCCTAAGTCATACATATAAATTGTCATGTAACGAGTTATAATGAGCAGAATATAACAGTAGATATCTATGATCTCTAATCTTGGTATAGGTTATGAAATTCAGCCAGTTTAACTACTTGAATATGTAAGGCAATGTGAATGGTGTAACACTACATTTTGACTTCAGCCAAACTAGGTTTCTTCAGTGAGGTCAAAGAAATCTAACTTGCTGAGACAAACTCTCAGTCCTAAATGTTGTGCATATCCAATTACATAATATTTTGTGGAAGTACATTTTGTTTAATGAACTGTAAGAAAGACCTACGGATAAAGTCAAACATATAGGAAACAGTCGTGCCATCTTAGAAGCAGCAGGCTAAGACAGAGTTTCTTTCTGTGCACCTGGTTAGACTCATATTAGGTGAATTTGTTATGCTTAGTCTACACCCTAACATATTTACGGTGCATATATTCAGCACATTCTTTTTCTTCAAGTGAAATTTGCTGTTTCTGTAAAACTGATGTTACTGTCCTGTGGCTTAATCAAAGCTTTTAAGGACTTCAAGGATAGCATTCATCTTGCAAAAGATACATCTACAAGATAGGTATCTATATCTTTACTCAGAACTCCCATGTTCAAGTCACCAAAGACAACAGATACTTGTATATAGTGCAGACATCCAAAATAGATCATATAATCTAAGATACATCTATTTCTTTCAGTTATCTGTAAAGGAAGCCTGTAGTGACAAGCATGGTACAGACACCTGTCATACTGATGTCACCTCATTTGATTGTTGAAGTGTATGGGCCTTTATCCAGGTTGAGAGAATTACATCTCCCAACCACATTACAGGTCTCTGAACCAAGGATCCATAAGCTGATTAACTCTACTGATCAAGGTCTATCTGCAAGTCTGGAGAAGCATGGTTGTTTCACCACTTGTCTGCAGGTGCACTATGAGTGAGCAATATTCTGCTGCATTGCAGAAGAGGGGTTATTCATCCCAGAATTTCCAAGCTGACTACAGATAATTTTGTTGCTGAACAGCTTATAACCACCAAATCCCCTTATTTTTGCAGCATTTTGGTGTAGCTTCTTCTCTGCAATACTTTCTTCATAGGAAAGCTCTTACAAGAGGCTGATTTGGTGCAGTAATTGACCTTGATGAGGGGTAAGGAGAGATAAGGGCAACCATCATTCAAAGGCCATCAATCTCAGACTTAATACACTCACAGTCATTTCATGTTGTCTTTCATGTCTTTAATTCACCCAGGACTTAAAAACAAGAGATTTCTATTTCATGCTTATTTGCTCATGATAGTGTCTAGGGAAAATTAACACTTATGGGTCTGAAACATTACATTTCAGAATTTCCAGGTGGTTTGAAACTCCAACATTATTTAGCTTTGTTAGCTTCTATATTCTCAGAGACAAACTCAAGCTGTTTGCAGTATTACCTATTTAATCAATTTTAACTTGTATACCCAGCAGCTCTGCAATGGATTTTGAAAGATAATAGTAACATGGGCATCATTTAAAGTTTATATTTTCTCAAAGATTAACTGCTTTTCATCAGTTTCTGAGGTGAATAAAGCATAACAAGACCTTCCCACAGTAGCAAACACACAACTCCTTTTTTCCATTTAGTCTTCCTCTTCTACATATTTCTGTTCTGATATAATCTTGATGCTTTATTTACCTGTATTTTCTTGTGTTTTTCCTATGAATAACTGCATAAAGATGCATGAGGTTTCAACAAAATACTTCATAGCATATATGTGTAAAATTTAATTTTAAAGAATTCAGCTGCATTTTTTTTTTTCATACTGCATCTTTCTAGTTTGGAATCATGGAATTAGTACTAAAGTTAAAAGCTATTATGTTGTCTAGTCTTTTTATGTTATTTAGGCCAAAACTACATATAAAGTCATAAAAATTTTGCAGACTTAGAGACAAATTTCCAGATTTTGTATCTGAATTCAGGAAAGTAATTTCAGATATCTACATAAGAAACAATATGCCATATGAAATTTCTTAGTATTTCAGACATTCTAAAAGAGAAAAGAAGTGCTTAGTACTGTTCTTCTGGTAGGGCCCTAGAAAGGGATTATGGTGATTCACAGTAATCTTGTTAATAAAATATTAACTTATTTTTTATGAAGTGTCCCTGGTGATCTCAATTCATATTGAATTCCTTCTTCTTCAGATCTTTCAAGTGTCAGATCAGTGGGTTTTTTGTGTTGTTGGGGTGGGGTTGTTTTGTTTGGTTCATTGGTTGTTTTGGTTTTTTCAATAGGAGTGGAAATTGCAAAATCCACAAAGTGGACAGAGGGACTTTTCAGAGAAAGTCCAGATTTAGATAGGAGTACAACATCTGAGCCTCATTTACAAAGAATGTCATGAGCATGTCACTGAGATCTCTGAAGATCTCTGATCACTGATCACTGAAGAATTAGAGATACTTGAGAGAAAGCAGTCCATATTCACTTACCATGCTCATCCAATAGTATGTTGTCTGGTTTGATGTCCCTGTAAAATAAGGAAAGGAATACATTACATTTCATACCCAAAATAAAACTGCAATTTTAAAGTTTTTCCCATCTAGGGATGAGGTCCAAGTGACTTAACTTATTACAAAACCAATGAAAACCATTTCATACATAAAGGCAAATGATTTTTATCTGTATCTTTACCGCCCTGAGAAAACATGTATGCCAAAGAGACTTTCTAGGTTTCCATTTCATCTGGTTTTGTTTTCATATGTTTAGCATTGACGTGGATTTGGTTTTCAAGATTATATACTTTATTCTTTGTAGCAGAAGGAAAAATGAGGTGGAAAATGTGTATCTAGAAGGCGCCTGATTGCCTCAGGGACTCTGCATTTGACTGACCCAAGAAATTATTAAATTGGAAACACCGGTGATCTACCCTTTCTGCCAGACCCCACTAATCTGCTCTCTTCACATGCATTGTCGCTCACATTTTGTAGAGTCCTGCCAGCTATCTGATGCTGACTGGATAGCTCTTCTTTAAGCCTCTGAATCTCCACTTGTCTGTCTCTAATTGCAGGTACAATATTGGGGAAAGGAGTAGGGATAAGGGAGGATGGAAATTATGATGTGCTGAAGCACCAGCTCAACTCTCCCCTTCTCAGCACAAGGGGACAACACCACCTAAAGAACTGCACTTTCAGGACCATTTCCCATTGACCTGTGTTCATATTGCTGTCAAGAGGAATGGAGATTGCTGTTCCCCACCATTGTTGGACATTAATGGGTACAAATTGGAACACAAGAATCTCCACCTCAACATCAGGAAAAACTTCTTTACAGTGAGGGTGATGGAGCACTAGAAGAGACTGCCCAGAGAGGTTGTGGAGTCTTCTTCTCTGAAGACTTTCAAAACCCACCTGAATACATTCCTGTGCAACCTACTCTAGGTGATCCTGCTTTGGCAGAAGGGTTGGGCTAGATGGTCTCCAGAGGTCCCTTCCAACCCCTGTCATTCTGTGATTCCCACCCTCTTTCTTGGTCCAGCATAATTGCTCATAGTGTGGACCTATTCTGGGGAAAACTCTTCTCTTCCCTCTGCTAGTCTGGAACTGTACCTGGTTTGGCTCACTCTGCAGCACAGTGAGCGTGATGCAGCAGTGGCATGTGGCACTGCCTTTTCAATGGCAGCTTGACTTACATGCCATTTTGAAGCTATGATCTTAGTGTGGCATTGCCAGAGTGGGAGATGCATCAGTCCACCTTGAGCAAAACATTTACCCCTTGGGCTGAATTTTCTACTTATCTCAAAAGACAAGGTACTGTAAACTGTCAAAATGAGCTGTTGAGTGAGACTAGAAATGAACTTCAAATACTTCCACCCATGTAATTTCTTTTAGCCAAGGGATGGCTTGATTATTCCAATTTAAATGTTTCCTAGGAAATCCTATCCTGACTTAAATAAATATTAATACATAGATTTCACTTACAAGTTTTCTCCAATATCTCCACAAATGGAATAAAGAAAGAAGTGAAATACTGCAGTGTATTATACCAGAACACTGCTTTTCTTTGTTTGTTTATTTGTTTTTCTAATTTTAATTAGAGAATGGCTTCTAAAGGAAACATCATACAGGAATAAGTTAGCAATAGCAATTATAATATGCACATTGCTTGTATGATATGAGCTTAGTCATCATCCAGACCACACCTTTACTGACAAAAGAAGGAAGTGAACAGTTTAGTATTCTGAATTCCACACTTTCTAGCCCTTCCTGAGAATTATATGAAATTGTGAAATACACTAAGATTATGTTTACAATTTGTGTGGCAGCAGCTGGGGAAACATAGGATAAATAAGAAATTACTTTGAATCATTCCCTGCGCATTTGGAAATAATGTAGGATGTGTATGTGTCTGTTAAAGAAAAATGATCTCACTATGAATTACCATCTGGAATGGAAATGTAAAATTATACTGATATTTCTGTGTGAAACACTGTATTTCTTCTGCACAGCTGACAGGCTACCTATAATTGCCTGATTCAGCATCAGTTCTAGTTACATGTGTAATATAAGGGGAAATATCTCTTAAAGCCCATGTCACCCACAAACCTCCAAACGCTGACTTGTCTCCTTCCTCTCCCCTATAGTCACCTGCCATATCATTTACCATAGCAAAACCTCTTCCTCCTCTGCTTTCATATGGGTGAAGTTGTGAGTCACAGGTGAACCGAAGGATTACATATCTTTGCTTATACTATAAAACTTCTCTTGGTTTAATTATTCTAGGAAATTCTATACTTTTTTGTATTTTATGTTATATCTCATCTCTCAATTGATGAGACAGTTTTTGGAAGAGCTGCTATTCAGCTAGTATCAAATGTATTTGCTAGTAAGAAAATGATCTCTTTCTTGATAACTGCTTTTCGATAAGAGTTGGAATGTGTCAAATAGTCTGTGTTTGATCCACAACTTGAAAATACAGCAATAACTTTTAAGGGGAATCAACATGGCATATTTTTGACTGTTGAATTAAATATTTTGTCTTCAAAAAGTTTAACAAGCACAAACTGACTTGACAGTTCTCATGTGGGTAAAAAGATTGGGGGTCCTGACCAATTACATTAGGGCCTTTCTGTGGCTTCTTAAAATCAGTGATACATTCAACATCACTCTGAACTCCTTTGGCCAGTTTAAGAAAATAAAAAATTAAGAATTGGAATGATACAATCATTAGTACTTCACTGAGAATAAGACTGATTAAAAGGAGAAATTCAGAATTATGAACTATTGCCATGTGTATAACAATACAGCACCCAGGGATTACTCATTACAAGATTGTGTCTTTTCTACTTTTTGGTTTTTTTAAGAAAATTAGATTAAATAATTTGAATAACTGCTATGGTATTGCACCATTAAATAGACTATACTTTTTTATTGCCATCAGAAAATGCATTGACAAATCCACTTGACAACTGTATGTATTATCAGATATATTTTTCATGCAGTTCATTTGTCATGTTCTGAAAGCTGGTAAAATTAGATCTGTGCATATCTTTCTGTGACTAATTCAGGCAGTGGCTGATACTCAGTACAGATGCATAAAGCCTTTTGTGCCTAAGGGTGTCTTCCCCACCGTGGGCTCTGCCGACCTTGCTCAGAGGCAGGACTGTATCTAGAGGAAGGCACAACAGGGTGTATCGCCATGCACAGAGCAGCCTAACCACTCAGTTCCTGAGGCAACTTGATAGATGCATAACCATGCCTCGGATCTCAAAATAGGCTTTTAAATTGCTTTTACAGCAAGTTAAAGACATGGGTTAACTTATGTCAGAAGCTGAACAAGTTTCTTTAGAAAGATGCTACTGGTTTGGGATCCCATGCCTGGAGACACGTGTGATGCATAGATTCACATGGCAGATGAAAAAGTGCGGTGCAAAGTCACTGTGAAGACCATGTCTTCCAGCAGCACTCTGTTATGTGGTTGTCCCCAGTTTACAACATGGCACTAAAAGCTCTCATCTCCTGAGGCAGCTTGTTGAAAGCTACAAAGACTGCAGAGGAATGAGGCCACTGCTCTGCCCTTGCGATCACTGCCTGCACGGTACAGGGCAGTGGGAGGTCCAACAC
This sequence comes from Actenoides hombroni, assembly GCA_024336885.1. NCBI lineage: Eukaryota > Metazoa > Chordata > Aves > Coraciiformes > Alcedinidae > Actenoides > Actenoides hombroni. Next base: position 2,716,364 of record WUAM01000321.1, read on the forward strand.
AGTCAAGGGGAAGACTCAGAAGGTCTAAGAGCATTGTAATTAAGGTTACTGGATATATTCAGAATGGAGGGCTTCCAGCATCTTTTATACAATAGAGATAGTTCCATTAAATAAATACTCTATTTAAATTAATTTAAATAGAAAAACCACTGTTTATGTAGGAAGGTGGATTTAAAAGATAAAAGCTCTTTAGTTTAGCAGTTTAAATTCAAACATGTTAAGTAAGTGAAATTCTGGTTTGACTACACATCAGTTTTTCAGAAAAAAATTTTCCCCTTAGTAAGCATGTTCAAACAACGGGGTGTGAAATTCAGTGTTTTAACTTCAGGGTTTTCCTCTTATGCATACCCTTAGCTAAGAGAATGAATTGAAACACTCATTTCACAAGTATCTTGAACCAGCTCCTAAAAGAAACTGAAGGACTTTTGCAAGGAGCAAACTCACTCACAGTTTGGATTCAGAAGAGCCCTGGGCTGCCCTCTAACAATTCATCAGGCAATGACCAGCAGAGCTGTTGTAGGGTCCTTGACACTGATTTCATAAATACAACTTTCTCAGTCTGTAGCAATGCTACTCTAACTCTTTTTAAAAATGAGAGCAACAGAAATGAGAGTAGAAAAACCTTCAGAATCTTTGCTCAGTGACAATACCAGGCGTAACTAATATAACAGCTGGCCCAAGAAACTCAAAGGTATGGGCAAATGAGAAAAAAATTGGAAAAAAACAGTTTAATTACCACTTGTTGATACTGCCTGTGAAACCATTTCTAGCTTTCTGTAATTGCCTTAGCTACAAATGTCAAACAAAAGCTTCCAGAAGGATAGAAGTACAGTAAGAAGGTGCTGCATATAATTTCCAAGTAGGAAAGAATTTTTAATAATCTATTTGTATCTACTTAGGCCAAACGCACATCGAATGCTTGAAGACATTCCTTCTGTGTGGAGAAAAACCATGACTGTGGCTTGACTCATGTTCCCTGCATATGCCAGTCAGAGTCCCCTGCACTTCCTGGAAAGGCTCACAATTATTATAAAGGACTTAGGTTTAAGAATCTGGATCAATCACTGTTTTTTTCTGATGGTACTAGTTAGGGTAGAAGCAGTTTTCTGAATTAAGAAGAGTAGAAGTCATGCAGTTTTCATCCTTGGAGGTTTTCAAGACCTGACTGGATAAACCACAAACAACCTGGTCTGACCTGAAGGCTGACCCTGTTTTGGGCTGAACACTGGACTAGAGCCCTCTGGAGGTCCCTTCTGGACTGAATTAGTCTGTGAGTCTATGGAAAATAATGTATCCAAGTTCAAAGCCCTCTTCATTTTGGCTAAAAGGAAGTTCATGAAAGATTGAAGAGACCGGGGAGATGACTGTATATATGGAATTTATTGACTTTTTGGTACAGTCATTGCAGTTGGAAGATAGTCAGAGCTTCCACATGTTAAATTTTGTCAGGGGCTTGAATACTCATGAAGAAATCAGTAGGGATAAAATAGTCTATCTTCAGCACAAAAGGAGGTTAAAATTGAAATGCTCTGCAGTTCAGCACTGGAGAGGTTTAACACAGTATTTCTTAGCTATGTGAAGTGGTAAAAGAATAATTATTTTACCTAAAGAGGACTCTCAGAAATCTCAGTAAGAATGAGCAAAACTAAATGATTATATAGCCAGGGCTAGATAAAATGAAGAATAGACACTATTTATATATATATACACACACATCAGAAGGGGAGAAACTGAATTATTTATCATGATTAATACCTAGAAATAACCTTCCAGATGTCACACATTTTTGTCCTTTTTGTAGGACAGATGAAGAGAAGACTGTAAAACCTGTGATGACACCATTTGCTCTAAAGCTGGAAGGCTAGGACAATCTCAAAAATCTCAATCTAGAACAGTCTCAAAAAAACATTTCATGTGTACTGTTACAAATTAGCAACCAGGATATTGTAACTTTTGATCTCTTGATATCAACTGGACTTGAAGCATAGAAAGGAAAGGTGTGTGATTGGTGAATCACTGAATCATACAATGTTAGGGGTTGGAAGGGACCTCTAGAGATCATCGAGTCCAACCCCTCTGCCAAAGCAGGATCACCTAGGGCATGTCACTGAGGAATGCATCCAGATAGGGTTTGAAAGTCTCTAGAGAAGGTGACTCCATAACTTCTCTGGGTGACCTGTTCCAGTGCTCCGTCACCTTCACAGTAAAGAATTTTCTCCTCATGTTGACGTGGAATATTCTATGCTCAAGTTTATACCCATTGTTCCTTGTCCTACTGCTGGGCACTACCCAAAAGAGACTGGCAAAAGAGATTGGTGAAGTCACCATGAGTAGCCCAGTTTTCTCAAGGAATAAAAGTAATGGCTGGTTCATTGATTACCATTGATAACAACTAATTCTAAGAAGAAAAGTGCTGAAAAAAAGGTGTTATGCTGTAATTTAAAACAACAGTATGTCCATCATGTTAAGTATTTTATAGCATGTGGAAAAAAAACAGTCAAAAAATATAAGATCTGAACAAAATAATTCCCTGAGAGTGAAGAACTAGTAGATTAAGGTTGTTTAGTTCACAGAAAAGATGTGATGTGACAGGCATATAAAATAATAAATAGCATCTAGATGGTCAATAGAATTTCTTTATTTGTTTTTTGAATATGAAAGCAAGGTTTGCATTTCATAAAACTGAAATAAACAAAGAGAGTTGTATTTATACAACTGAGAATTAAACTGAAGTTGATTACTATAAGACATAATTGTGTAAAAATGCCTCAGAGGTTTAAACAAAGACTTAGGTATTGATGTGAATAACAGAACTACCAGCTAGAGTTCCTTCAGCGAAGATTAATCTAACTGATTTAGGAAAGCACCTCTATAGCAAGTACAGATTCTGTGTTCCCTTCACCTTTTTCAAACACATCAATAATGCCAAACACAAGATCTATGCCTTTCCTTAAGCCTGTGAGTACCGAAAAACAAACACTGCCCATCTGTTTTATTCTCCTTTTGTATTTTGCATCAAAGATACAAACATCACAGGCTCCATTTCTGCCATCTTTAACTTAGTGATTTCATGTGTTTCCAACACAGGGACAGCTGTTCTTTGCCAGTCTGAGCAGCTTTTTAATATTATCAGAAGAAATATTTCAGTTATAACATCTCTGAATGGGTCCGAATTCACATGTGCAATAACCTCTGACCCTCATTTCATATGAGCAAAAACCCAAAGTACATTCTTTCAACTTTATGTCTGACAGATTTCAGTCTTGCTGACTCAGATCAGGATATAATGCATTATCACATCTCCGTTCTCTTGAGCTTCTAAAATCCCACAGTAACATCTATAACCATTTCAGTTCATAGCAGTTTTACCAGCATGACTTATTTTAATGATTGTTTTACTCTGAACGAGGACCTTCAAGGTTTCAACTCTTCATTAACCAAAGGCAATTTACAGAGAAACTCAGTTGTGTACAAACTCATGAAATGAAGTTTTATGTTTTTAAAAGCAGCTTTTAACTGCTTTTGTTTGAATAGACAGAAACACTTTAATTCAAAGGACAGAATCTAACATATGAACAATAGGTGTAGGTTGAAACAAGGGAGCTTCAGACGGGATATAAAGGAAAACTTTCACTATGGGAACAGACAAGCAGTGGAACAGGCTGTGCAGAGGGGTTGTGTGGTAACCATCCCTAGAGCTTTTCAAGACATGACTTCAGAATTCCCTGGAAAACCTCATGTCCTATCTAATCATGTTTTAAGCAGAGGTTGAACTAGAGACTTCCTGAGGTCCCTTCAACCTGATTTTTCTCCCATGATTATTTATGTATTAACAAATTCTGCAGGAAGCCAAAAGGGTTTTTTCCACTCTTTGGGTCAGGAGCAGCAATTCAATAGCTTCATATAAACCACATTGAGCACTACATCCCATAACAAACCTCCTCCAGCAGCAGTGGTAATGCCTGGAGCCTATTGACAATTAAACTCCATGGGTCACAAGATACGTTTGTCTCAGTCTAGATCAAGTGAGCCTGTATTTAAACACGTATCACTAAAATTCATTGGCTTACAGCTAAAGCAGCCTGTGCCCTTGAAGAAGTGCTTCAAAATATCCAACAGAGAAATTAAATTAGATGGATTTTGCATTCTCATAAGGATGCAAAAGAAGCAAGATCCAGACAAAGGCCATGAAGTCAATGGAAGGATTATATTCACTTCAGTAGACGTTGTTTCAACTTTAATAATGTTTTTCTTGTAACATTTCTCTTTAGTGCTGACAATCAAACTGTATGTTGTATAGGATAAACCTTGAAATACTGTGTTTAAAGGCTTTTTTCTTAATTATACAGCTCATTTATTATATTAATTATTATACTTAATTATTGCTTAATTAAATAATAAATTTTTATTTTCCTTATGCAGAAATGGGCATTTCAAGTTACTGTTTTTGCTGGAAAAAAAAAGAAGTTTTGAGGTCACACTGGGTCATGTTAACTACTTTTTAACATACAATGACCTTCACAGTCCTGTTTGCCTTTTCTTTCTTAAAATAGTCCCAACAGCCAGAACTGAAAGTGAGCATTGGTTGTATTCCTGGATAAAGGGAATGCTGTATGAAGACTATGAGTCTGCATTCACTATTTGATGCAAGTGTTAAAGTTCAGCTGCTGCCATAAAAAAAAAAAAATTCACATTAAAAAGAAACAACTACTGAATAACAACCTGAAGTCATGCAGGGATAATTCCAATAACCTCAGTTTACTGAGTACCTGATTCTCTCAAATATTAAATTATTCTAAATTATTTGCTCATAACTCATTTATATATTAGAGAATATACCTGACCAGGGCTTTTTATTTTTAATAGATTTTTTAGGTTTAGTTAGTCACATCAATGTAATGTTAATGTTTCACATTAAATCAGAAATGTATACCTCCCACATAATAATAAACTAATGTGACATGAGTAGTTCTGGACAATTTTCATTAAGATTTATGTTAGCTGTATAAGAGTTCTTTGGGAAATATAAGTTTCAGCTATGAATTATTCAAGTTCACATGAGATTTATCACTGTATCAGAGCACTGAAGTGAACCATATCATACATTATAAAGGGGTTATTCCCAGTTATGGAAAGAAATGTGAACAAATTCTGATTTTCACAGATAGGGACCTTATTTTCTTCCTATTTCATATTTAGAATAATAAGTAATACAGATGTTCAAGGCACGCAGCTCATAAAGAAAGTGAGTGCATACATAGTGAGGTTTTCTTATGGCAAACTTGTTGAATCTTTGCATGAAGGAAAAGTCAATATATACTGACCACTGTACAGCCAAGAAATTAATTTGGTCAGAAGTGCTTTGCTTCCATAAGGGCAACACAGAAATTGTATATCCTCCAGAGCTGAACTGTGCAGAGTACCTACCAAGAGTTCTTGCTCGAGAAATAGCCTTAATGAAGTCTGATGTATCCTTTCTTCTTTCATCAGTACCTCATCACTCATTTATCTTTTTAGTATTTTGTTCCTGACCAGCATCCTTTCTAGTTTCAATAATAGTGGTATTAAAACAAAATCATAGTATGAATCTCAGAGTTCTTTACTGTTATTTCTTATCAGATGGATAGGAATGAAAGACTTTTGAGTGCTCCAGACCTCTGATTGCCAGTTCATATACCCATCACTTAGATCTCATCAGTAATTGCTGACACTTACTGTCCTTTCATAAAAAAAATTCTTCAAAGTCTTCTGTTCCTGCTCTAATGAAAGCCATGACATGACACAACCCTGTGAATCACTGTAATTTTGAAATTTAAAGACTTCAGTAAAATTGGAAATTAGCTGAGAAGATGTGGCATTAGATTACAAGAGTTCTGTAAAGAAAGTATATATTGTGGATGCTTTTTGTACAAATCTGGATGTATTTCCACAAGGCACTACATATGAGACTCAAGCTACCAGACTAAATATGTTCAGAAACAGGCTTTCACAGTTCATGGTGTCTGACTAAAACAGGAATGAGGAATCAGTGTCTGTTAATAAAAGCCACTGGTCATAGGTGTGGACAGCAAATACAGAAACAAGTGATTGACATGACAAAAATTTAAACTACTTGTCCTGATCTTTACATATTTAAACTTGGGCTAATTCACTAATGACCAGAGTCAAGTTACACCGGTAATTTATTGTTGCACAGCTTTTGTTGAGTTGTTATTTATAGGAATGCACATTTTTTATCTATTTGTCTTCTGAGTCAGGAGAAAATTCCAGCACAGCTGAGATCCACCGATTCTGCTTGAAAGCAAAATGAACTGCTATTTTGCACCAGGATGTCCATGCATAAATTTATCTTCTGAGAAGCAAAAGGTACAATAATTCATTCACTCAACTCAGTGATTTCCATTTGCACTTTCTGGAGCCTGTTATACACAAAGGACTTGAATTGTCAAAGGACATCACTTCTGATGTCCTGTTCTCACCTGAAATATTATTTGGTCTAAGTTCTGTCCTGTGGAATGTAATTAGTAAGGCCCATCTCCATCCAGAAAAATAAAAAGAAATCATTTGCGTTTCAGACTCCAAATAAGGCATGAAGCCAAATTTGTGGGCTTGCAGTGATTTACCAGATACAATTTCAGAATCATCAACTTACAGTGCAAGGCTGTATTTTTTCACATGTGTATGTGGATAGATAGATATCAGATGTCTTAGAAAACTTAACTCTTCCCTTCAAGAAAAGCTCAAACTAACAAACATTACAACTTCAAAAGTAATCTGGTTTTATCACAGTGTTTTAATAGTTTTAGGATATTTTAATTAGACATTCAAATCTCGCAGTACTTATTAAGCAACTTTTAAATCAAACTTAATAAAATTCCACAGAATTTTGTGTGAAAAAAAAAAACTTTCTGGATTTGAAAACCATTCCATAAAATTAAAACATCTTTAGCAAGATTCTATACATGAAAACCCAAACAATATATCACCAATCAGAAATATGTAATTTTTTTACCATACATTCTGTGATGTATTATTAACAAAACTGAGGTACTCAACAAGTCAGTAGGCTTGCAAAAAAATATATTTTTATTGGGTCTTCCTATTTAAAATATTCTCTTTCATTTGGTTTCTTTTTTCTCTGCAATTCCCACTTCTGGGGCTTTAATTCAGAAATAAAAAATCTATAACTACTTGCAACTAATTATCTGGTAGCATGCATTCATATGATACTCATCAGAATGCCATCACCCAGCCCATTATCACCATTTGTAGCATTTCCCTTGTGTGGCAACCTGCATGGCAAGAACACCTTTTTCTGCTCTGTGTGATAGATATATACAACTGTTGTAATAATTACAAGTGAAAAAGCTCTCATTAATGAAGGCCTCTGAAGATCCCGTCTTATGTTCCTCTAAAGAGTGTCTGGACAGCTGTCTCAAGGCTTGGGATTGTAGTACCTAGATACACAGAAATATGTGACAGTGATGCTGATCATTATGGTGCCTGTGGTTCCTTTTTAGTTTAGTACTATTTTTTACCAGGTGTCCATGAAGATCTTGGATTTTCTTAGCACTTGTACTAGCCAATTTTATACAGTTCTGAAAATATAGTTGTCAAAGAAAGGCATCAAAAATGTGTTTATTTACAAATACCTCAACTGGAACAAGCTCATTATTTTCCAATTTTATCTCAGTTTGGAAAAATACAATTATGAAAATATATTCAATTCTCTACTTGTAACAATAGGTGGCAGTAATGATATCTATATTTGTCTGAATGGCCGGTGGTCTTTGGAAACACTGTATTTGTCAATTTTAGATTAGAGAAATAGTTGTAGCAGATATTGTTATGCCAGGTTGAAGAAAATGATCTTTTTAAAACCAGTACTCTTATACTGAACCTTTCACATCTCTGGGTACATATAGCCAGATAAAAGTCTTCTTTGGCTAGGTTCAGCTTCTGAATTAGCATAAATGTTAAATTAAAATAAAGATATTAAACACAGAATATATCATTATATTGTTCTGTCAGAAGATCTGATATGACTTCATCACAGAGGTAATTACATATTGCAATAGCAAGAAAAGTAAGTGAAGACTTACATGCTATAAAAGCTAGAAAAAATTGTTCAAAGGAGAACATGAACCTGTACTTTGCTTCCTCTGTGTTGCATTGTATAATGTCTTAGAGACTGGGGTTGGAAAGTGCCACTGTGACCATCTAAACGGAACTTTTACGTAACAAAGCCCATACTATGTTATCCAGGATTCCTTTTCTGGACACACTGGTTCTTTTCCAAGTGAACATTATCCAGCACAAATGACTTGCAGGCAATCAGGTGGTTAGTTTTCATCTTACCTGAAGGACTCAAACTAATGACAAATGTGCCAGTTCCTTTGCTAGAACTGCTTTCTGGAGCTAATGCTAGACATGACTACAGACCCTGGACTTCTGAGTAGCTCTGAGGGGAACCTTGAACAACTGACAACACTGTGATGATGACAAAATATCACCACATTTCAAATAAGAAGTCTTTTCAGATAAATGTTTCTGTAGATCATGCAGAGGAGTCATGCAGAATCACCACATAGCAGAAATTTATTGACATTTCACAGCCTATGACTCTAATCTTTTCTGTGCTGTAGCATCAAATATTGCCAAGACTTTCTGTGTGTATGAGTACAAGGGTCATACCCCTATGTGTGAATTAGCTTTCAAGAACAGGTGACATCTTTGCTAACCACAGGAAGAGCACAACTCATTAGATACTAACTGTAGTGTGGCATTTGGAATGAATTAGCTGGTCCAACAGGAAAGCATATACAGTGCAATGGTGATGCTTCTTTTCTCTGAGATACCATGTGAGGGCTTTTGCCTAGGAATAAGGGAGAGAACGTGCTCAGTGTGTACTCCGCCAACAATTGCACGAGCATCAGTTCCCTTCCATTAAAAGGCTTAGGTCCTCTTCTAATTTATATAGACAGAAATCCATGTATGAAACTAAATGAGAGAAGGAATTCATTACATTTTTGGTCTGCCTGAAGACAAATCAGGAGTACATTGTTACTGACAAGCATGTACAGCTTTATCAGTTGTAAAAAGCTAGCATCGGAAGTGTGGTGTTTTGCAATGGCTGAAATTCATCTAGCTGCTCCTTCAGTTTTCACTGCATGAAATACAGAATAGACACTTTCAGATGTATCACATCTCCAAGAGTTCTGTCAGATTACTAGACAAACTCAAAAAAGAAAATATCCAGAATTCCAAACACACATGTGCTTAACCAAGCCACTGTTCATGGTGTATAATACTATATAACACCCCTAAAATTTGCCTTAAAAACCCTACCAACTTCTATACGTAAAAGTCCATCAGACACCTGTTAGAACAGAAGTATCCATAATAATAATAATAATAAAAAATAATAATATCACATCATTTAACAACAGTTACCTGCATGCATACCAAAGTGCAATTAATTACAGCTGACATGGATAGCAATTAAAGTACAGTACAGCATGGTGGACTTTATATGTAGGCCAAGGAAGATGACAGCAACTTCCAAAGGCTTCAGATTTTCAGCCAGTGCCAAGGCAGTCATCCCTTCAATGCAGCAGTAAAGCTTCCCATTAAGTACATTTTCTGCTGACCTGAGTTTCAGCAGTACAGTGCAGTGGGGAGAAGATCTGTAGACCATCAAGCAGAAAAAACCTTGTGATGCTGTCTTGTTCACTCTGATCTGAAACCCCAAATGCTAGCATGAATATCAGATTCTCTATCGCCCTCTCGATTGCCATAATTTCCTGCTGGGTCATTCCCACAACGTGAGAACCAGGGGTATAGTCATTTGAGCCTGGTTGTTTAGCCTGGAGAAAAGGAGGGTCAGAGGAGAATTCATCACTCTACAACTAATTGAGGTTGTAGAAAGATGGATTTTGATCTCTTTTCCCAAGTAATAAGTGACAAGATGAGAGGAAATCACCTGAAGTTGTGCCAGGGAACGTTTAGATTGGATATTAGCAAAAAATTTCTTCACAGAAAGGGCTGTCAAGCACTGGAACAGGCTGCCCAGAGAAGTGGTGGAGTCACCATCTCTGGAGGTATTTAAAAGATGTGTAGCTGTGGCACTTTGTGATGTGGTTTAGTGGAGGACTTGGCAGTGCTAGGTTAGCAGTTGGACTAAATGATCTTAAAGGTATTTTCCAACATAAGATGATCCCATGATTCTGTGATTCCTCAAACTGTCTGCCTCAGATCCCATGAGATACACAACACAGAGAGGTGGATGAATATGTTACACAGTCAAGTGAACTTTAATGTTTTCATATGCTTGACCTTCTGGCTGGCATTATAGATTTAATATATGAGAAAGTGAGCTGCAGTAGGCCAGGCTGGGAGGTGCAGAATCTACGCTTAAAAAAGAATTGTATTTGGTAAATGATTAAAAAACCTGACCTGAAATGTCAGTAGAATTTGGCAGGTCTTCTTGTGAAATCCACCAACAGATGGATTCATTCTTTAAAACTGAGGGGCAAATATCTGAATTTATGCAGCATTTGCTCCCTCCAACCAATCTTTAGCATTTTGAACAGAAAGTTCATGACATTTTTTTACCCCCAGCCTCAGCTTTCCTGGAAAGGAATGTAATAATTTACTTATAAGAAGAACTTTGGATGCTTTTAAGAAACAACATTTATAAAGAAACTCCCAAAGCAATAAATATTTGTATAACTGAAGATTTTTGTTTAAGATAGATGAGACTTGACAGGATTTATTTGATCCAAATCACGACTCAAATTCCAGTACACCACCTTTTAAGAAGTTCTCCTATTCTAAGAGATGTCAACAACATACTGCTCAGAAACAAAACAGCCGTGTATTCCAACTCCTCTTGATGAAATTGAATAAAGAATGAAAGATTGGCAATATTACTTGAATCCACAGACTGTAGTAGCGACATCCTGGTTAAGATTAAGAGGCAAGGATACAGTACTGGTGAAAGTGTTTTTAAACTAGACTCCATGCAGAAAAAACTGATGTTTCAGTAACTACTTCCACTGAAATTATTATAAAGATTGTTCTTGCTACTTATTCAAGTGAAATATGGGATTCATCTCTCAGATTAAGATACTTGGATTAGGTTCTATTGTGAATTAGGCATTTATATTCTAAATTATAGTCAATGGTTGTATAAACAACGTGGTCACTGGAGTGTAAAGAGCAGTTCAGATGACTAAATATCTATTTTTGGATGAGCTGAATAGCTTTTTAGATTCTGTTGGCAGTGTTGACTAGGTGTCCACTTGCTTGGACAGTAGATAAAAAAATACAGATTTCTGCACTAAGACCTTGGTGAATTGTGTAATAAGTTTTTAAAAACATAAGAAATATTTTGCATGCTGTGTGGAATTATGAAAACAACTGGGGAAGTTCTTCAGTCAAATTACTGTAACGTGTTATCACAGGAGCACAGGCAGTTATTTAAGCCTCTTGCAGGAGTCACGCTTCTGGCACTCATTGTCTTGTTTGATGTCACCTCACACCACAAAGAACACAGTCCTTCATACATGATACATTGTTAAGTAGTTACACTGGTTTGATGTACACATTCAAAAATCTAGACAACTAAGGCTTAATAGTTCAATCTCTCAGCTCTAGATCTCATATGCTGTTTGCTTTTGACACTTTATCTTTCAAAAGCAAACATTAAACAATAATGATAGGGTAAAAGACTGTTGGCTGGAAATAGTTATCTTTGTCTATATGCTCATAATTCTTACTTTCAGCAGTAGAGGTACTCTGGGATTCAGGGAAATATGCTGGTACTTAAATTAGTGTTCAACTCTATACATATGTAAGTGCATGTGTTTGCATTGGAGTCCATCTGTAAAGCATTTCTGTGGCTGAGTAGGTTTGCAGAAGAGAGTTGAAGGAGCATCTTCATGGGGAAAATTCTGCAGCATCTCAAATTAAAAGGCAAGATGTAAGTCTCTGTAGATTTTAAAGGCAGAACTCTAGGTAACTAATACATTTAATTATGTAAAAGCTGAGAAATGCAGGAATCTGGCAATAGGTTTTCCACTCAGTAAGTCTTGCACAGTCACTAAATTAGTAGCTGTTACTGAATATTGATGATGTTAATTTTTGTTTACTGACTCGCATTCAAACTAGATTTCTGACACTCATTGAGTAGAACTATTGATCAGATATTTTTAAAGAGGACCATATGTTAATTTTTTTGTAGGAACTTGCAAGAAAACACAGAAAATCTAAGACTGGATTTCCCCACATCAGCATCTTTTCTAGGAATACACAGAGAGATTTATTATGCCAGCATATAAATTCCTATCTGCAGAACTCTGAGCAAGGTTTTCCATAGCTGGTAAATAAAGCTGTTTGACCCCAACAATGACCGAAAGAGATATACTCAAAACCACTCAGCCTTCTGTAAGCTTTACCCCTCTGACACAGAATTCATATACTGCCATTGACCCACTATTTCCCGATACTGCACCTCCCACTTCATGATGTCTCTCTTGCATGTTCTTCACTCTCTTCAGTCACTTCTGATTTTGACTTGAAGGGATTGCTTGTCTCTGTGGCATCCTTCCCTTGCCTACACCCCACACCACAATCTACATTCCTCAGTCTTTTCTTCAGCCTTCCTAATTCCCCTCTAGGCAATTTTTCTGCACTTTATGCAGGGATATAATGTCTTTTTTCTTCTTGGTTTCCTTGGATCTAGCTATCTTACTATCAATTTATTTATTTTTTTTTTTGCTACCAGCTCTCCAAAGTGTAGCTGCTCATCTAGATGAAAAATCAGCCACTTTCACTGAAGTGAAATTGTGAACTCATGGGCCAGACATTCAGAGCTCAGTTTAAGACAGTCCAACCAGTTCGTTTTTCTGACATTGTTAAACAATTGATACCTTCTGTGCTGTTATATTTTGTGTAGTGCTTTTTTATGACTTAGGGAGTCTTTTATCATTCTAGTTCCATTGCACATCATTTGACATTTAATGATAACAATGACATAGCAAAGTGAGATTTTAAGCAGTGTCAGTTTTTACTAGAAACTAATGAAGTTTGAGAACTGAATAAAGCCAGTGGAAAAAAACAGTTTTAACCCCAAAATGCTTACAATCTGAACGAAACCTGAGAGCAAAGACAGTATCTATGTAAAGAAAGAGGGCCCACAGTTTTATTATAAGAAACTCACGTTTGTCTTCTAAAGTGCCTGTGATCATAATTAAACCCCCAAACTTAAAAAAAAAAGAAAGTGTTAAATGTGCAGTAAGAATATCACTGCCAGAAACCATGAGACTATAACATGATTAGTCACAGTGAAAGGACAAAAAAAAAAGGGAAGCTCCAGCCTTGTATTGTTTTTATCACTTGACATGAAAGCAAATCCTCTGCATTCAGTACAGTACCAAAGTTCCATGTTTATTATAAGATGAACAGATAAATGACTGAATAAAAACTAGAGAGAGTTTATTTCTAATTATTAGTCTGACTGGAAAGATGATTTTTATCATCAGTGTAAGGAATGATCAAATTCTTACTGTAATCTAATTTAGTAATTATAGGTACATTAAAAGTGTACCACCTACCAAGTGGCGTTCCCACCTTGCAAGGTCCCAGTTCAGTACCATATTTTAAGGTCTTTCCCTGCTGACAGCACTTCTACTTGTGCAGGAACACCACAACTGCTGAATTTCAGGTGTGCTTTGTTGCCTCTGCTGCAGGAAAATCCAATTATCCACACTGGGCAGTAGGAAATTCCCCTGGGAATGAACGTAAGATGCACGTACACATGCTGGGAGAAGTGGAGGCTCATCAGTAGGACTGTCTGTCATATAGCATCAAGGCTCTGAGCTGCTGTGCTTTCACCTCTGTAAAACCCATCCAGGGGAGGTGGAACAGGATTTCACAAAGGATACAGAAATGTTTGAAAATAACCTTGAGGGAATGCCCTCAGTAGCACCCAAAAAAGGATATAGAGAATAAATGCAAGAGAAAAAAAAAATCAAGAATGCAACTTCAGCAGAACAAATCTCATGGCAATCTGTATCTTAATTACAGTATCTGCCCACCAGATGATTTGTTCGGAAAGATTAAACTCTGTCAGATGATTAGTGTTACAACTCTCCCTCTTTCTCATCCCACCATATATCTACTAAGTCAAAAATTGTACAAAGCAGACCACGTCTCAAATGAAATATTGAAGCTATAGTGAAAGTTGATGAATGCATTTCTAAGGCAAGAAGGAATTTTAAATTGCAATACTCTTTAATGAAATGCCTTCTGTCACACTACGGACAATGTAATCAATGCCTGAGATTTAAAAGGCTATTGCACTCATGAGGAAATAATGTAAATGTGAACTTTTTGCCTTAAGTCTTTGTTATTTTGCTATATATTAAAACAAAACTTACATTGTAAGGAAGTCTCCAAGGGAATGACAGGATACTTTATCATCCAAACTGAAAAAATATTGCAACTATTAAAGCAGAAAAAGGAGAAAGAAACAATTCTCCATATGCTGCTATTGGTTTATACTTTTCTCAGCCTGGAGTTTACAGTCTTTATTCATATTCCCTCTCTCCATCTACACACTTTAATCACAGATTTAGACTTAAAAATTCTTCACTGACTATAAAGAAAAAAAATGACTCACAAACATTGCATGTTAATCTGCCACTTCAGTGGAGAGAATATGCCCGTGTACAGCCATGATGTTGTGAAATTTCCAAGATGCGAACATACCAGAATACTTCTAACGTTAACATGAAATCTTTGGAAAAAAAGAAAAACATACTGTATCAAAGGGAGTAGTTCTCTCCCCTGTTAATTAAGACTTCACTTCATTGTTCATTTGATCTTGCTGATGAGAGGAGCTTTTGTTCATCCTCTCCTCTGCTCCAAGGTGACATGGGGAGGACAGGGCATCAGCACCACCTTGAGATGGCAGGTGGGGTTGGAGGCTCACAAAACCAGGGTAAACCAGGCAGTGCCATATGAAGCCAGCAATTAATGCTATAGATACTGTTATTTCTCCCTAGAAGGAATGCCTAATCATTTTAATTATATAAAATTATTTAAATGTAGTTGTTAATATATTTAGAATTACAATATCAACATGCTATTAAAATAGGTGTCTTTTCTAGTATACATAAGTTGGAAGCAGCTGGCTATACTAAAATCACTTGAAGTTTTAAAGCAACACCGAGAAATTTGTAACTGATTTCTGTGAAAGAAAGATAGTTCTGGTAACACACTGCATTGGCCGCTAGCAATATACTAAAGAAGAATATAAAAAGAAACTAGCAATATGCTAAGAGAGAAGACTAGCACAAACCAGATCAGATTTGTGGATGGAGACCTGAGATAATCTTGAATACAAAGCTTTGCTTCAATTCTGTCAGCATCTTCTGCTTCAGTGTCTGAATCTCTGAAAATGATTCATGATCAAAATTTTAATACTAAGGAGTGGGGGAGGGAAGGAAGGAAACCATTTAATTTTATTATCCATCAATAGGGTGCTTAACTGTAGAGATGAAGACATATAGTATTGTAATATATATCCTGTGCCCTGAAGACTACTTGTATAAGACTTCTCTTCCTAAATGATAGGTTAATGTAAAGGGATTATGAAAGAAAACCAGAAGGAGAGGAAAAACAGTTAACACAGACAGGTGACGGCAGCTGCATTAGGTAGAGGTGAGCTATGCAGGAACTAGATACAATTTGTATGAAAGTCTTTCCAGCCCCAGAACTAAAGATGGGCTTTAAGAAAGCCCTCTGGAAGACAGATGTAGAAGAAAAAGCCAGTCCAATGGTATACTCCCTGCCACAGAGACTGGAAAGTAGCAAATGCAGGGCATGGAACTGGCAAACTGGTTTATAATACCTGCAAGGATTTTATATGTTCCTCTTGAACACACTTAACAGAAAAGAGTGCGCTGAGCCCAGGTAGCAAGGGACTTTCTGGCATCTCCTGGATGCTGGCTATCACACATTGCAGCATCAAGCTCTATGGCACAATAGATTTTTGTTGTCCATTTTCAAAAAGATTTGTACCTCCAGATGTGACAGAGAGGATGAATTTGCCTGAATCGCAGTTTCTCTCCACTGTCTCCTATTCCTGTGTACTTAAGCCATGAACAGCATGATGTCCTGATTCACTCCATAGAAATGCTTTATCTTGCTCCAAGACAGCTGTGTTTTCTGGTAGTGGGGAGTATGGAGCTACAACTAGTAGGAGCAAGTCAGACATGTGTAAGTCCACAATGCCCTAGTGATGATATTGTGATTTTAGAGTTCTGGAAAAAATAAAATATATATATTTTATGTTATTAGTTACAGTTAAATGACAGTGAGATGAGGAAGGATTCAGGAAAACCTTTAAATCAGTGTGTACAACTTACAGTTCAGATAAAATTGTATGAAATTGTTTCTAGTTGCATTATAGAACAAATAGGAAGACATAGTTTTTCTTCTAGATGCATGCCATACACTCCTCTATGTCTAGATGGTATCTACAATTGTCTGGTTATCTGCTTGAAAACAGAGGAGCAAGCAATAAGAAAACAGCTACAATCATGGAAGTTATTTTTATAGGGAAGGACACTTCTTCCCTAAAGCTGCATAGAGCACAAAAAAACCACTTGGGATGGGCTTGATTTCAGTTCTCTTTGGCCACTGGAAGTCTGTCACCTAATGCATGATAGTTGGCTGAACTCAGTCTACAGTTCAGATTTTTCCTCTCCTAACATTGGACACCTAAATTTTAAATGATATAGGGCTTGTGAAAATATTTTTTTCTTGACTAAATAAAGTATTTAATGCAAACACATTCTTACAACTTTACAAGAATGAGAAGAAGGAGCATGAAAGAAAGGGCCAAGGAGTACATCTACTCACTTGAAAACAGTAAGAAACCAAGCAATCCCCTGCTAACTGCAGTGAGGATCCCTCAGTAATGGGGTATGAAAGGAGTGATGTTGTGGTGGATGTCTTCTGGTATTTCACCTGAGTGAAGAAGAGAGAGTGCACTATTCCCACAACAAAAGATTCTATCAGTGCCAGCAGCAGGACCAAAGTACCTGATGGTGAATCATGCACCTTGGTGTTCTCTGTGTCCCTTCCCCAGTACAGGCAGTTTCACTTCATTAGTAATCTAGTCTCTGAATATTGAAATCTCAGTGTGTTTCCAAACCAAATTCATTTAGTTGCAGTATTTAATCTGGTATATCAAATAACTTTTTCGTTTACAGTTGACAAACAGAAGTAAAATTAATTTGTTCTTGTAGGTAGAGAACTATTCAAAAGTTCAAAGGCTTGTTCTCTGAATATTCATATCTTGTGATATATAATTCTTTTTTTAGGGATGTGACTGAAGTTTAAATACCTTTTGTGCCTAGAATTTGTGAATCGCTTTGTTTTTGATCACTGCTGGTTCATAAGCATTCAGCAGGTTTTCTGTGCTTTGTGGGTTGCATGGTGTTTCTTTTTTGGATGGTTTAGATATGTTTTCTAATTTGCTTCTCTTACATAACTCATTGTTCAGTTCCTGCAATTTGTCCTTGGAAATAATGTGGGCTTGCACTTGTTTAGAGGACATAATACAATGATATGAAAGAGACATGGGAGGACAAATTAAGAAAATTCAGTGGACAGGCCTCTTGACCTGTCATGAACTTTGTTAGTGCTTATGAACAGTAGTCAGATTATGGTCATTTTTTTCCCATTTCATCTACTTCAGACTCTGCTAATTTTCTTCTTCATCTGTACATGCTTCCCAGCAAGATAAAAGACTACTAGTATGAGCTGAAATCCATAAAGAACTGTGTCCGTTTGGTATGTCTTGGTAAATTTCAGGTTGGCACTAGTCTCCCAGTAACATCTGTGAAAAACAGAAAAGGACCAATTCTCCAGTTTCAAATAATTTCCAAACCTATTTACTGCTTACATACTAAATGGACAGTGTTATGAAAGGAACATTTTAAATTAGAGTTTGTGCTTCTGTTGTACGGTGTCGCAAGTGAGACAAGGAAGGCTCATTTTAAATAATAATCTTATCATTTAGACATCTTTTTTCACCAGACAGCTGGACACCTTGAAAGGCTCAACGGTAATGAACAAACAGGTATCTTCTATACCATAGCCCAGCCTAGCAGTGCTGAATGAAGAGTACATCTTTTCCAGCTGGTAGAAACAAGACATGCTTTCTCTGCAGTTGATCAGCTGGCAGAGAAAAATGTAGTGCTCTATTTGTCACCTTTTTCCATTAGTTTTTTCCTACCTGCTGCTGAGTAGCTGTTCAGAGCTGGAATAGCTCCTGGTGCTACTCTCCACTGGAAGCAGAACTTGCAGGAGTGGAAAAAAAGAGTGGTGATCATAGTAGCCGCAGAGCATAGACCGGCCAAGCTGGAATGATTCCAGTCATATTGTGCTTCAACCAAACACGTATGTGTATGCTTCTGTATGTAGACATATACACACAAATGGTTTTGCATTTAAAAAAACCCCACTGAAATAGAAAAGCCCTTGGCATGCAGATCAAACTGCTAGTCCTAAAATTCTAGTATCCTAAATTTGTGCTGGAAAGTTACTGCAATTTCCTTTCCAGCTATCTGCTACATCCAGCTTCCTTTCTAAGCAGGTGAAAACCAGCAGAGCCAAACAATGACAGAAAGTTATAAGGGCAAAGCAGTTAACACTTAGCCCCTTAGAAAGAGAAAATGTGGTTTTATCAGCACAACCCTGTTACTTGGGCAGCAGCCGCAGCACTGCAGGGCCAGTGATGCACTGAGCCAAGGCTGTAGCTGCAAGAGCATCCTGGGAGAGCAACACTGGAGCTACTGCTGGAAGAACTAGCTGAATGAAAATGGGCAGCCTACTTTGGTGAGGAAGCAGGTGGTTTTATTGAAATGTGTGTACAGCAACATTTATGAAAGGAGGAGGTTGACTTACTCGTGGCTGAAATGTTTATTCAGCCTTTGATGGGCAAACTTTTGTCCAATGCATTATTCACTGGTATTACACAAGCAGCATTGGAAAGAATGTGTTTAGTCATATTGTCTTGAAACAGCAGAATGACGGATTTAATCCAACATTTGAGAATGAATGAGACCATGTGAATTGTCAGAAGACTTTCTGTGTGTACTGGATCCGAGGCTCTATAATAAACACAGCTCATCCAGCTTTCAAATAATTATTTTTTCATTTAAGAAATGTGGATAAAATATTATTACAAGAAGATTGTGGTGAAATAAGGTTTTGTGATGTATCCATTACCTGTGACCAACAACTTAGAGATAACTCAATATTAAGTTAGCTATTGTGCAAGTTAAGCAAAAAATTTGCTTAAGATTAAGAATAGTCTTCTGATCATATATTGAGGTTTATAGCTTTGCTTTTTAAAGTTTTTATAATTCTGGCTGAACAGCTATGTAAATGTAAACATTTATAATAGCGCTGCAAGTGAGGCACACAATGCAGCATTCATTACTGTGCCATAATAAATAAATCCACTATTGCAGGACTGTGCATGATAACTGTGGATTTTCTATACATGGATGTGATTAATAAAAATGACAAGTTTCATGAACACACCAGAACAGAAGTGTTTTTTACACTATTTATGGTTAAAATTGTCCCTGCAGAAACAATACTTAAATTGCTGACATGATTGCCACATTCAAAGTACACAACACTAACCACATCAGCAAATACAGAGGCATTGCAAAGCATCTCTGAGGGGAACTGGCATAGCACCAATTTGGACACTTTTACATACATGTCTGATAATTCCAGTCCCTTCTTTATCACCTCCTCCTATAGCAGACTCCTGGGACTGCAGGTTAATCTTGAAAAACAACATTCTGCCATGTTGCCGGATGCAATAGTAATAGAAACCTGAACACATTTCAAACACATCTGTAAATATTGAGGAGGAGTTAAGCTCCTGACTCACACATCATATATTCAGTTCTTTATAATACTGCAATTTGAAAATCCACCTACCCAGACTGATGAATCATTCAACTATTCTTTCTTTGTAGCCCAGACAAAATTTAGTAGAGGGCTCTCTCAATGGCTCTGTGACTCACTAATTTTTTTCCCTTTTGTTGCCAATGCACTAACTTAAAAATGAAAGTTGTAATACAGTTTTGTAGGTTAGTGTGTGAATGCTGACTGGAAACACTTGGTCACAATGATATTGCTGAGGTCTGCTACCACTGAAGTATAACAGAACCAGCTCACTGGTTTCATCTTTGATTGAGTTGGTGTTTGCAATGATAAAGTAATGGCTACACATCTCCTTACTGTGCATCACTGTTGCCTTGGCTCCTGAGCCAATTTTTATCAGCATTCTGCTCTTGATGCTAACAATGTCGCAGAAATTTATGGGAGCTGAACACCCATCCCATAGAGTGCTGTTCCAGGTGGCAGCCAGGCAGGAGAGAATGTGCTGTGACACTCTCAGCTACATAGTATGTTCACTGGCATGTAGATTAGTTGGGATTTTATGGTATTTGGTGGGAATAAGAGAGGTAAAAGACTCTTTGTGACAGAGTTAGGTAATTTGGGCAGTTAAGTGGTGAAATGGGAGAGTCACACTCAGATCTCAGGTCTGCCAGCTTCAAGCTAAACCTCTCTTCTATAACACAGTGGAGTCCTGAACTAGATCCTGTGTACCCTAAATGAAAGTCCTAGCTAACCTGCCAGTGAGAACCACCACAGGCTAAGAAACATGTATTTTGACATGTCTGGTTTTGTGAAAACTTTTGGTGCAGTGAAAGCAGGAACTAAATCCCAGAACTTACTCCCAGATGGAGCCAACAAGCAGCTCCAGACCCCCATGCCTTCCCCTGCCTTGGTGAAAATCAACAAGTGTTGAAGCCAGTGGTGTTACTCTATACTACAACTAGTGCAGAAATAAAAATAAAAAAGAAAATAAAATTTTAAAAGTGCAAGTGCTTACTGTTCAAGATTAACAAATACCAAAGAGAAGGAAGTGTCTTGCCCTGTTTCACAGTTGGACCATGGCACTGTACACACTGTCACAAAAGCTATAAGCAACCACAACGGCTTCAATCCAGCCCTTCATTCTCTCAAGACATCTGCCACATTTCACAGGCTAGTAGTAAAATACAAACTTTGAATACCAACTGGATTCTCTCATGAATATTTTGACAGCCTATTTACATAAAATGTCTCGTCATTAAAATGAGGGTGAGAAAAATGCTCATCAATTCATTTTTCACCAAGAACATTCCTTAAGGCATAGAAACAAAGGTCAACTGAAATTCTGAACTCCACTTTTAAAATATTCACTGAGAAAGGAAAACATATGCAAAATACATGGAAATGTACTAAAATAATAATGGTATGCTAAAGATACAAAATTTCAGAAATTGCTTGCAACATTTCTAAGAGTTTTAATTGCAAGCAAAACAACTGATACAATGTTTACTTGAATTTTGTCTTGCCCAGTTTCAGGAATACAGAACAGCCACCTACCACTGAACCTCAGATCAGAGAGATTTCATATGGACCGTCTCTCTTCAGAAAGTTACGCCATACTTTTTACTGGTTCTTTATTGAAAAAGCATGAGGTAGCTCTGGTAGACAGGTGGGATGAAAACTCTCAATATATTTGGAAGAATTTGTTTATAATGGACACTGGAAGATCTATGGCACAACTTAATTTAGTTAGGTCCATGAAACTCACATCCAGCTTTGGTAACACAGAAAACATTGTTTTTATGTTCAGATCACTGCATATCAGGAAGAAATATCCTGAATTTAGCCTAAAAAGAGTAAAAGAAAGGCTCAAGCCTGTAATCTTTTTAATTTTGCAGTTTCTTCGTAAACATAAAAGGAGAATTTACCTTGCTGCTTCAGTTAAATGCCAGATTGTTTAAGGAAAAGAAAGACTGATGCTTGACACTTTTTTTAACATGAATGCTATGATTGTCAGATGTAAAGCAGTAAGAAAAGCAGATTGTTGTAATGTAAAAAGTGCAGAAAGGATGCACCATCTATCACTGTTCCAATTTATTTCTACTATTTCTCTTATTTCCCTACCTCTCTTCCTCCTTCTGACCTTCATGCAGATTCCACAAGTAAACATATTATTCTCTGGCTTTGGTTTTGCAACGTTTTCCTGATGTTGTGCTGGATTACAACATTTTTGTGTTTGGGAACACTGGGGCACTAGAGAACTAAAACTAAATTAAAAGCAGCCAGGATGCTGTTACAGGTTGTATTTAGTTTTTAAAGATCATAGTGAAAATCATACATCGTAGTATGAGATCAGAACAAGGAAAGGGTAGTGTGAGAGGTGTATGGGGCTACTAAATGGCAGAGGGCAGAAAGAAAACACAGAAAAACCTTTTCAGAGCTAAATTCCACCCCTGGATAACAATGAAAACTTTTCAGAGGTTTTGAATAAACAGAACTACATAATCATATATATGATAAAATTCCTCTGCTCTGTCAAAAGAAAGCAGCCTGTCCCTCAAAAGAAATTCACTCACCTGTGAATGATGTGGTATCTCTGCAAATAATCCAGGGAAAGTGCTAGCTCACAAATGTACAGTTTAACAGTTCCTTCATTGAAGTGGACGTTCTGTTGCAAATGGTAACGCAGGTCACCTCCAAGTAAAAGATCAACCACCATGAACATGTCTTCTTCATCTTGAAAGGAATACCTAGAAGAAAGAGTTACAGCTGAGATCTCAGGGTCGGTGATGCAGCCACAGCTGTGCTCTGGGGTAGCTCTCAGTAAGTAGATTAAGTAGATCTGTTAATGGTAATTTTGTGATTTGCTCAAAAGTTGTATACTGAGTTCTCACTGCTCTTGTCCAATCCTGAAGCTGGATTTTGATTGTGGTGGGACCCTCTGCATATTCAAGGCAAGCAGAGCTTGAACTGCTGCTGTACTGCTGTCTTCTTTTAACCATAGATTATCATCTGAATATTGATAAAACAGTATTTGAAATACCTTTCAGGTTTTTGAATTTTTAGATAACCATGTACTCATTCAGCTGTGAAAACGGCTTACTAAAGAGCATCAATAAAATAGAAGGCCTGGAAACACATTTGGTATTCACACATGTACAGCTGTAGCTCAGTGCCTATGGAATAGTACCCTAGCAGGATTGAGAGCTGCTCTCCCAGGAGTATTTTCCAAATTCAATAAATATACACAGTGTTCTATGAGCTGAGTATTTTCTACAGCTTGCAATGTATCTCCAAATTCAATAAGAAATAAAACTGGAATTTTTTGCCTAACAATATTTATTTTTTCAGCCTGAAGCTTATAAAATGACAGAGTCTTCAGGGTTACTGACTGACTTCTCCTGGACCCCTTCCCAGAAGTGCCTGTTGAATACTATGAGGACCAAATTCTAATCTCATTTAAATCCTGTAAATACATAGGTGTTGCCAGACAATGTATGGTATATATATAGTGCTTGGACAGGAAGGAATTTCCATGTGTTTCTACTTACCTTGACTGTGCTGCCATTGCTCTGTTTATTTCTGATCTGGGTAAACTGACAGAAAAGCACTGGTTTTCATTTTTGAATGCAACAGTCTAAGATTCAGTATTCTAGATGTCCCAGGTGGGGAATGTTGAATACCTTATTTCTAATATGAAGCCCCTCTTCCCTTACAAATTGTTTTAGAATTAATTCTGATGTAGTTTTATTAGTTTATACTAGCTGTGGATATGAACTGCTGAGAGGAGATCCACAATGATGGTGCCTCTTCCATCACCTTTTTTGCCATGAGATGTGTAATATATGTTGGCTACAGGTGTGATTCCGTTCTCCTGAACTGTAAAATATATGCTAAGGAAATGAAAAAGAGAGAACTTCAGGAAAAATCTGTGCCCACCCTCCCCCCTAAAGGTAGAAAAGTCTACATTATATTATTTTAATTGACAGTTATATACCATTTCACTTTCATTGCAGGGAAATGCACTTTCTGAAATGAGGGACTGCTTAGGGGTTGTCACAGATGTTTATTTTTGAATTTAAATTCTTTCTATTCTTTCCGAACAGAGTTCTGAGAAGCAAGGGTCTTGAGGTACTCTGCTCTTCTTTTACTTTCTGTATGCTTGCCAAATGACAAGAGGGGAAAGCCATTATATTTGCATTAAGCTTACTTCTCAGTAAGTCAAGTTTTTCAAGCAAAATAGTAAAGTAGGTGGCACATGGTGTCAGCTCACCTCCAGACTCAGAAATTAATAACACACACGTTACAAAACCAGAAAGCTTCAATTATATTAAAATTACTCTAAATGTTACACATAACTGAGCCTGGAGCAATTGAAAAAAGAAAGCTTAAATATGTAGTGATATTAAAGATTATTTTTTTTTGACAATGCTGTTATTTTACATGAAGCAGTTGTAGCACTGAGCAGATGTAATGAGATGTTATTTTTTTCCTTCAGTTACTGCTTGAGTAAAGTGTAGACTTTGTCTCATTCCTGTTAATATTTTAAAAAAACCAACAAAACAATAAACCAAAAAACAACAAAATGAAAGTTACAGATTGAAAACTCTACTTAAATACATGTGAAATACTGTGTCTAATCTGGGACTAAAGGTCTGTCCTGGTGTCTACAATCATATGATTGCATGTCAGTTGAAATTGTTCTCATGCAACTCTGGTCTGGAGTAGGAAAATATCTTGAGTCATTTTTCAGTAATCCAGCCACTGTAAGGAAGAGGATCAAGCCAGGGTAAGGAGTGATTTCTGTGAATTTGCTTTTAAATTCAATGACTATTCCCTTTTCTGGGAAAATTATAAGTGAGTTTCAAAGTGTACCCATGAATTCTTAGTGTGGATAAAATAGCCATCTGAACAATCCAGAAAGAAATGTGAAATGCTGGCCATATCCAGGTAAATGCTAATACTTGATGGAACTGAGTTTTCACTCCAGTAAATTTACCACATGGTAATTCTGTGATTTGCTTGAAAGATGTATACTGAGTTCTCACTGCTCTCGTCCAATCCTGAAGCTGGATTTTGATTGTGATGGTACCCTCTGCATATTCAAGGCAAGCAGAGATTGAACTGCTGCTGTACTGCTATCCTGTTTTAACCATAGATTATCATTTGAATATTGATAAAAAAGTATTTGAAATACCTTTCAGGTTTTTGAATTTTTAGATAACCATATACTCATTCAGTTGCAAAACTGGTTTACTAAAGAGCATCGATAAAATGGAAGGCCTTGAAACACACTTTGTATTTGCACATGTACAACTGTACTTGTGAGTGGGGAAAGGTGACCCTTTGTCATCTCTCAGGCAAGTTTTTGGTGCATCTTTGAATTGTTAATGATTTAAAAGAGAGATCAAAAAGTTGAACTGGAAGAGCTGGTACTCTATCCCATTTCATTATGTCAGGAAATAATGTTCTTTGCATAGAAAAACATGTCTGCGGTCAGATGCAGAGAGTTGCATGTTAGTTCTGCTCACACTCTGTTACAATGTAAAAGCAACTACAGTAGGTCAGACTAGACATCTTGGAAGTCAACAGAGAGCAGACACTCAGGGAGAAGCAACAAACACTATGGAGAATATATCTCTCCTCCAGGACTCAACCAACCTCCACCCATTCACTGCTCTGGAACTTTCAGGGACTCAGTTTGGCATCTCTGGAAACCAAGGTTGGGATGATGAGAGATGGGTTTTGTTCACATTCCTGTCTGACTTGTTAGTGACTGATTGGTCTCCTGTTACTACACCTTGTCTCTCAGATAAAGATATTATGGTTAATGCAAGCCCTACAAATAGACCTCCAAGGCTTCCAGAGGTGATCAAGCTCTAGAACAAAGTGTTTTAAACCCAAACAGAGAAAAAAAAAAGGGGGGGAAAGAAAAGAAAAACAAACAAACAAACAAACAAACAACAAACGCCAACAAAACTGCCCTGGAGAGATTCAGAAGTATGGCCAATGTTTGCACTCATCAGCCTTCCCTCACTGGACACTTTTAAGATTCAGCTGGTGCTCAGCCATCTTGTCCAGACTGTGTTTTTTCTAAGGAAGGTTGGACCAGATGATCCTTAAGGCCCCTTCCAACCTGCTACTCTATGATACTGATTCTTTGATTCTATGATCTGTCACAACCTGTAAATGAAGCACAGGCTAGTTTTATTCAATTGTTGAAGCTAGAATGACGCAGACCAAAATACAGCTCTTGAGGACCTCTGTACATCCTTTCTGATGTTCTCCTCTTTCACTTGGAGCCAGATTTTGCTTTCACTTATACTGATATGTGTGGTAACTGCTGATCTGTTGAAAGTGTGCTTATACTGATGTAGCTAAGATATAAGCTGTATAGCCCCAGTTTGAAAGAACAGATATTTCTGAAGGATATGTTCAGCATATCAGCAGATGTTTTCACCCACATGGTATCACAACTCACACACATCATTATGCTAATCATATGCACATAGACATGGTTTTCCCTGCACAGTTGATCCAGTTGGGTCAAACCTGACTGGAGGGTTTTTATTTGACTATCTAGATGAGACCACAGTGCAATTAAAGGTGTTGCAAGACCATTCCAAGGGATTTTCTGAAGGGTAAATGAGTTCCTCCCAGTGAAATCATATGTCTGTGACCTAGAGGTGAGCTTGAACATGGCAAAGAGCAGAAGACCACTGGAGCTGATGGCTACTGTATTGAGTAGCTCCTGCAGCTGCAAATTTCTAAGCTACTGAGTGCAGAGCTGGAGTTTTTTCCAGGTCCTGCTGTGCAGATGTTTGTTGGTCCTGCTCTGTGTTAAGGACTCACAGGACTTGGTGTACCGGCTCCTGACCAGTTGGCTGGTCATGGTCACAAGCAGTCTAGTCCTCTGTCTTTCTCCCTTACAAAAATGACAGAGTAAATGACTTGGAAAAACTTTGTTTTTTTCTTTATTTTGTTTATTTTTCAAGTAGTGTCATGAACCAGTCACAGGAAATCTGTTCTAATTACAGCGCTAATCTCTGCTTTTTGAAGAAAAGTTGTAATGTACTAGAATATGATTTCTTCAAATTAAGAAAAAATAATCATACTCCTAGCAACAGTGAATTGGATTTTTTTATTATCTTCAGACTGGAAAAAAAACTACCATTGAAAAAAATCCTCCATGGAAACAAATTTAAACAAAGCACTTTCTGATTAAGTGATATCTGTTTCCATATTCGTATCTGTATTTTTTAAAATAATATCTATTTTTTTCTATTTCTATCATATATGTATTTATTATTTCTATCTCTGTCTCTTCACCAAAGCAGTTACAAATGAATTACTGAGATAAATTTTTTCCCTTTGCATTCCTTTATCTTACTTAGCTACAGTAAATTCTCATTTAAATCCTGCCAGATGAGGCACCCAGTATCCAGAGTTCTTATTTCATATGTATTACCTGTGGAAAAGGACATCGTGATGGATATTTTATATTTTACTTTAATTTAAGAGTAAAAGTACATTAGAAAAATTTCACCATTAATCCTAACCAAAACTTCATAAATCTGAGGTAATCTGTTAAAACAAGATATGCACAGTTTAGACATTCAGATAACACCTCTGCTCTGTACTGAATATGATAAATTATTAAGTTCTGGTAGCTCCTAATTACAAATTTAGAGAAGGAGCTTTATCCGGTTTTCCCCTGATGCCATTATAAGGAGGAGGTAATTTTTTAGTGACATGAAGCCTGTAGTGACTGTAGCTTTTTCCAGCATGGATGTAGATATCCCAGAACAATGGGAAGCAGAGAACTGTTAACAGTGCCTTGGTTCCTAACTTTGCAGTTAAAACAAGGAACACCAAGGGATGGGGAACAACTGGCCTTGAGTCTCAGTGGCTTGCAGGTTCCCTCTGTGAGTTCTTCTCAATTGCTGTTGCAGAGCTGCTCAGCGTTAGACTGGATTAGCAAAGCTTTGAGGAACTTTTCAAACACAGACAGATCCCAACAGGGAAAACTTCCATAAGCCTATCCAGCTCATCCAAGAAAGAACAGGCAGGTAACAGTTTGACCCTCAGTAACTGGTCAGACTGGCCTTCTTCAGAGAAATTCTGTGGCTGCATCTGGGCTGCCGACAGCAATCTCATGGAGATGTCTCAGATAAGTCCAAAGAAACCATCACACCCAGACACAAGGTTAGTTCTGGCACTGTGGTGTTGCCCCTTTTGTTAAAGCAGAATTTATCACATCTGGCAAAGCATGAGGTTGGTCTAGTTAGGCTAGTCTGGCTTCTGAACCCAAGCTAGAATCCCTTTGCAGTGTTGTGTGAATAACACAACAAGTTAACTCTGGGAAGCGTTAACTCCACTTACAGTGCTTCACTGGTGCTGCAGTCTTGAGTGTTGAGTGTTTGAATTACCCAAGTTACCACGACCCCTGTTCATCAATGAGAATTTCTGCTCCATAGGAAAAATTGCTCAAAAAAACACTATAAACTTCACAAATGCCAGAGCCCTTACCCTAAACCAGGCTTTCATGGCTTGAAGCTCTGATGTTTCTTGGGATCTCCAGATCCCCTAGAATCTTTATCTCACAATAAAATTTCTAGAAGCTGTAGACTGCCAATTTGACAGCAATCTCATAGGAAACTATGCCAGTAAGCCATGGATCGTAGAAGTTGGGGAACCCTTTTTGGAAGGTACAACAAAGTTGAAAACTGGGAATTTTCTTAAGGACAAGCTTTTGAATGAAGACCTGGGTTGGTTTCTTTTGCTGAAAAAACATTGTGAAGCATCATATTATCACAGCTGATTCTGTTTTGCTTTCACATAAATGAAAGAAACTTTTACCAGCAAAACAGTTACTCTGATTTTACATTATGTGTAGTTCTACACAATTGCTAATTTGAAGGAGTCATCTTGCTACATCGCTAAACAGAGGGAAACAATGCTGCACCTGCATTTGTGTAGTGAAGATGCCCAGTGAATGTCATGACCATACTGAGACAAGACTGGTTTCCACACAGCTCTTAGGGCTTGCATAAAATAAGAATGTAACAAAGCTGTCTCTGGATAGAGAATGATGGAAAATGCTATTGGAGTCTCTCTAGGAAGTACAAGGTGAAGTGGTCAGGGCAGCACACTCACGGGACTAGAAAAGGCACAGCAAATGCAGCTGCAGGTAAGCCAGGGTGAAATAGGGATGTGGCTACCCAGCTCCAATGCCTTCTCACCCTTACAATGTGAGCACTGCTCTGGGAGTTTTCCTGTTTTTTCTGCTTGTCCTCAAAGCTTTTGGGAGCAGAGAAAACTCTTCTGTACTCTCTGCATGACACATAGCATCAAAAAGTCACCAGGTACCTAAGTGCCAATAATATAATAACTTTTACTAAGATCAGTGTTCCAAATATCTAAGTGGATTGTAATTTGTACAAGCAGAGTTTATATACAAAAGGTTATTTTGTTGGGATAAAAAAAATCATCATTTTATCTTTTATTTATAAAGAACAACATGCTGCAAAAGTATATCACACAGCTTTATTACACATTTATCTGAAAGAAGCAAACAACTGAACAACAAAAAATGATCAGTTGGTAGTCTGTATGTAACTTATAAGAAGCAGCATGCATTAGGTAGTAGGTAAATATAAACATGTTTTGCTTCAGTATATAGTAAAAAAGCAATGCAAAATTAGTAAAAATTTGCCACTTTAGCATCTGATTTTAAGGAACTTTGTGCTTGGAATTGGTAAGAAAGTACAATAAAAGCTAAGAAAATAACTAGCCTTTCTATGCTATAGATTATGCCATATAGAAATGTTTGATTGTTAAAGAAAAATCAAACTTGTATGGCATTAAAATATATCATAGCATACAGTACTTAAAATTCAAAGTTATTACCAATAAATTTATGAGGTTATAGGCAACATGCATTATCATCATGTACAGGTAATGCATTATCCCGCAATTAAGAAGATTTTGCCATATTGTCCTTATACATGTAGAGGACATAATTACTAAACCTGGTGTCACTATTTCTTGCTATGCTTGCCTTGTTTTTCTAGTAGTCCAATTTGTGTAACTATGTTATAGAATACTCTTCATCAGTTGTTAAGTAGTAATAAGTTCACCTAAGACTTGCTGCACTGAAAAAGAACTTATCACTTAAAGGATCGAATAGTTTGGCATTTGGCAAAGAACTGTACACTGAATAGCTATGCGGAGAAAAAAATATAGGTTCAAAACACCCTGCTATAGGTATGGTGGTGCATAATACAGATACAATATAGGCTGGTATAGGTTATTGTATAGTATGGGTGCCAAAAATAACAACTTTGTTCATTCATACATCAAATTGTTACAAACCTGCCTGTACTGAAAATGTATGCTGAAATCTGTTATACCCCCTGTGACTGGGAATAGCAAATACTTATCTTTGAATTACATATTTCATAAAATGAGATATTCAAGTTAATCAAAGTAATGTCAAGTTTGTGTGTTCTGCAAACCACAGATAAGTCTCAAGAGACAAACCCTCACGATTTATGAACTTTGTAAATACAAGTATGCAAGTATTATGAAGAAATGTTGGAAATGTTCCTTCATAGTGTCTGGTTTGCTTATGTTTCTATAGATTTATTTCATCCTTTTGCAATAGATGAACACTGGTTATTGGAATTTCCAATTTGTGTTTGCAAAATATTTAATAGAAGCCTGTTGTTGCAAAGAAACGGAACTACATTTATTTCCAAACTCAGAAAGACAAGAGTCCTTTCTCCAAATGCTGTTAAGAACAAAGGACAATTACTTCCTTTGTTTATAAATATATAAAAATATCTTTCAAGATTATGCAAGAAAACTTTGGGAAGAGGAAAATTCTTCTATAAAGAATTGCACTGTTTATGCTTATTTGAAATACCTTCTCAGATTCTGTTTTACTCTGATATCACCAAACAGGACAGCTAAGAATAATGACTAAATAAAAAACCAGCCTGAAATACAGCTGAAAGATTCTAAGAATTTCTGTCTCAACAAAGGTAGTAAGAGACATGTTATAGTCTTAGTAGCACAGAATGTATTCCTATGATCAACACCAATTATTATTAGCTTGCAACCAGCTAAAGGGTATCAATTGGAAACAGACAAATATTCACCCACACATGGAGTAGAAGTCTTTTTCTCCTTCCAGAAGTTGAGGAGAAAAGGCCACAAACCCTTTATGATCTGAGAAACAACTGCTCCTTGTACCCACATGCACTGCACAGCATTTGGCTCATCAGTCAATAGGCTATGCAACCACGCAACAGGAAGGCAGCACAGAATGATTATGAATTAAACATGTAAAAGCAAAATGCAAAACAAATAACTGCTGTTTGTTAGTTTATGATGCACTTTTCTTTCACCTAATGAAATAAACCTCATTAATGAATTTTTGCATGCTGTCCTGGTTTGAGTTAGAACAGAACTAATTCAGTTCAGTGATTTTACTTTTCAGCTCAGTCTCTAACTGCACTTTCCGAAGTTAAGGGCAACCTTTTGCAGACAGTGTCTACTTGTAGCAGTGATAACACTTGATGTTTTTAGTTATTACAAAAGACTAGTGCATGCAGAAAAGCTCTTATTTATACTTGCTCCTGTGCAGACCAAGGTCAATGCTAAAACCTGTGTACCACATTGTGGGGTACAGACAGTAAAAGGCCGCACCTGCAGGGAGGAGCAGACAGGACAGGTGACCCCAAATAAACAAAGAGGGAGTTTTTCTCCATTTGTAGATATTGCCACTTTTATACCATCACCACCACCCCTTGGGTAGTGGAATTCTGCAATTAGTTCCCTTTGTCAGCTCAGTAGCATCGTGTCCCAGCTCTGCTCTCTAATCCAGGAGCATTGATGCTTCTCCAAATCTAGTAGGTAAGGGTTGGATAACCACTTTCTGGGTTTAGAAGAAAGTTTTAGTGGTCCAAGAAAGACCACTGCAAGAGGTATCTTTTGAGACAATGAGTGACATTAGTTGAAATCTTCACAAACATTGTTTTGAGGCCTAGAAAATTTCAGACAAATAGGATGGATTTTTGGTGCGCTGTGAAAGATTGAAAGTAGAAAACATACCATCCAGCCACACTGCTAGCAATTACTATGGTTATGATAAAATTTTCTTTCGCATATATTGAGATCCATTTTTCCAAGTGGTCCATCTCTAAAGTGCTTTCCAATAATTTGTTTTTCAGGAGAAAATTAATTACTTTTCTGGCTCATTTGCTCACATACTTATAGACTTAAGGCACAGTGTCATAATAAAGTCCGTGTTTTCTCAAATATTATTAGACCAAGGATAAAGTAAGATCTGCAAATGAATGCAAAACAGGCTCTTGTCTCAGTCTATTTGTTTAGGTTTTTTAGCAGACTTGGATCTAATATTGACAAAGCTCATTTTAATTGTTCTGCTATTACAAAAAGCATGGCAGCTTTCACTGGTTTTAATCAGTTGTACTCTCTGAATCCGAAGTCAGCTTCATTCTTCAGAAATTTTTTTTCAAGTGCTTTATCTTTCATATATGTTTTGTGGAGGGGATTAAAGAAAAGTCTCCATTTTCTTCTGTTCTTTGTATAACCTTCCTTACAGTAGGTACACCACAATAACACATGATAGCTCTATTCTTGTTAAGTTAATAAGAGCATATATAGAAGGCACTTGGGATTTGCTGATATTGTCATCTGAATGCAGCCTCTAAAATCCATTCAGCTGTGTTGGAGATGTTCTAAAACTTGGCGAATGTTTGTCAAGTTCTTTATTATCATTTATGTGTTATTATCACTGTCAATTTATACCAATTCATATGCGTGTGGCACTACACCAGTAGCAATTATTTGCATAGTGCCAGCTAGTCTCTCTTGTCCCCTGCTTGTCTCAAACACATCCAATTAAAGCAAGCAACAGACAGCATATGTGAAGAACTCAGGGAAACTACTTATACAAACAAGTGCCCCACAACCAATACAGGAAAGTGCCCCAATACAGGAAACTGTTCAACAAGAAATGTAGGTTCTTAGGAAAGATGTGGACAAGGAAAAAACTCATTGGAAATAATGAGTCCAATTCCTTGCAGGGAAGGGCAAGGAAAACCTGGAGCAAGAAAGACCCTAGGTAGAGGAGGACCAGGTTGGGGAGTACTTAAACAAACTGGACATACATAAATCCATGAGGCCTGATGGATTGCACCCGTGAATGCTGAGGGAGCTGGCTGATTTCATTTCAAGGCTGCTGCCAAATATCTTTGGAAGGTCATGGCAGTTGGGGGAGGTGGCTGAAAACTGGAGAAAAATAAATGTCACTCATATCCTCAAGAAGGAAGGCCTGGGGAACCGCAGGCTGTTCAGCCTCACTTCAGTTCCTAGGAAGGTGATGAAGCAATTAATCCCAGATATCATTTCCAAACACTTGAAGGACAAGAATATAATTGGGAGTAATCAGCACAGATTTACAAAGAGGAATCTCCTGAAGTTCAGAGAGGTGAAATGTGCACCAGAGGAGGAACAACTCCATGCACCAGCGCATGCTGGGACTGACTGACTTTATAGCAGCTTTGCAGAAAAGGATCTTGGGTTCCTGGGTGCTAGCTGATTAATCACACCCCTCCATCAAGCTCGGCCATCAGAAGCATCCACTGTGCTCTGCAACTCTTTTCAGTGACTCATTAGTAAAGTAGTGTTTAAATTAATGATGAGATAAAGGCAATGATAAGATAAAGGCAAATAAATCAAATGAGAAATACAAAAATAAAAATATTGTGTTTTTTTCTTTACAATGAAGATGTTGAAACACTGTAACAGGTTACTCAGAGAGGTGGCAGAAGCTCCATACCTGGAAATATTCAAGGTCAGGTTGGATGGGACTCTGAGCACCTTGATCAAGTTAAAGATGTCCTTGCTTACTGCAGGGTGTTGGACTACATTACTGGGGGGTTGGACTATATGATTTTTAAAGGTCCCTTGCAACACAAAGCATTCTATTGTAAGTGCATCCAGCTAATGTGCATGTGGGATGCAGTGCAGGTGAGGAGAACAACAGGAGGGTTTTCTCTGGAAGCCAGAGAGCAGGTGGCTGCCCTGCTGCATCCTGCCACCCAATAAACCCCTGGAGCAACTCCGGTGATGGCACTGCTGTGTACATTGTGCAGACAGGAAAGAAACACCATGGCCATGGGGACTGTTGGCTCTGTGAATTCCTGGCTGCCTGGGACTGAGGCTGCCTCCTGTGGGAGACCCACGTGGATTTGTTCCTGCGTAGAATTGGCTGTGGAGAGTTGGCTGCAGAGAGTTCACCTCAAAGAGGTGATCATTCAGAGAGTTATCCTGTTCTGGTCAAACATTGGAACAAGTTGCCCAGAGAAGCTGTGGAGTCTTCATTTGGAGAGATACTAAAATCCCAACTGGGAAATATGCCTTAGGCTATTCTGCTTGAGCTGGGGGTTTGGATTAAATGAAATCAAGAGGCCACTTCCAAACTAAATTAAACAATTCTGTGATCTTTTCATTACAGCAGATAACTGATTGGCTCTCTCTATGGGCTACATACAGTAAAAGAAGTGTTGAAGAATAAGTGTTTGTCTCATGGAGCATTTACTGTTTCCCTTACCTCTTTCTCATAACCTCATTGTTTGAGGTTCATAATATTTCATGTAGTGGAAGATTTTTTTAAAAGAAACTAGTTACCAACATTTCTAAATAGAGGCAAGCACTAATTACTAAACAAAAATTTCAACCACACCAAATAATCCAAAGTTTCATGGTATTTAACAACAAGGTTTTGCTGGGGCAACAGCAGCTATTGAAAAAGTCTGCTGGAGGTCTGGACTCACACTTTAGTGGAATCTAAAATTCAGCAATCAAACTTGTAGATTACAACAAATGATTTTCAAATCCTTTCTATTTTTAACTTCTAACACAAATCTGGTTTAGAGACAATTTTATAAGTGTCTTTTTTTCAGGTTTATGAAGCAAAAAATCATCAAAATTGCAGCACTCACCATTAAGCTTCAATCATAACAAAACTTAACCTGCAGCACATGAAAAATACTGAGAGAAAAACAAAATAACACATTTTGGAGTTAAGAGGCATGTCTTTTCTGTATCAGACCTTAGACACTGCAGTGATTGTATACATCTGTGTGCGTGAGGTACTCTGCATAGGTTGAGAGGCTTAAAATAGTGCTTTGCTTTTTTTATTTTAGGCATGAACAAGGTTTTCCTCTGAGCTACACAAAACCCTTCATTTTTCCTTCTATGTGACCTGGAAAAATCAGGTCAAGCTTACCTTGCACATGCACATCTTCTGTAGCTAGCTGTCTAACTGGAATTGGACAGATTTCCAATTACACCCTTCCCTCTGCCTGACTTTACTGTAGACTAAAACCTCTGCAATAAATGGTTCATCTTCTTTTGGTTTTGTTAGAAATACCCAGCCACTTTTCAGCCAGTTTCCCGCAGAATCTCCTCCACTCCAATATTAATGATGGTGAATAAAACCAGTGAATAAAAACAAGCAGTTCCTCCTATTTTCTGTAAATAAACAACTGCAGTGGTGAAGCTTAATGCTTTCAATCACATGCAGATGCGTCCTAACATTTTCAGTGAAATCTGACATTCCTCTTAGTATGATTGTTGGAAGCATGAAACAATTGAAAATTACCAAGTTCAATATTGCTGATAAATATCTGGTGACTAGAACAGACATGGAGGCCAGGTGAAGATTTGATGGTCTGTGACATCATGGGACCAAGGAAGAATGTGGAGTGGGGTGGAGACCGCACAGTCCCATGCTCCTGCTTATTGCAGCATTTATCTACTTCTCACAGAAGTTACCAAGGAAGTCATGAATGTTTTGCACCACTGCTAAGGCTGATCACAGGGAACAATGGCTTTACCACAGTCCCACCCCTGCACTTTGCTCTGTAGTAAATAACAAGGTATAAATATTTTCCTTATTTCTGACCTAACGTGGGGACAAGAATTCAAAACCAAATTATAGGGACAGATCAGCAGGTTTCTCCTCTGCACCCTCCCAGAAGGGCTGCCTTTTGATAAGATTTGTGACCTTGGTTATGCTGAGTCCTTTCCCAGGAAATCAAGCTTGTGATTACAATTATATTTTAGATCTATATAGCTGGTCTGCAGCCTAGTGCATTTATCATTGGCAATCTTAAAGAATCTCTATATGTTGCATATGAATAAACCATATAATGTGCTCACCTGACTGCTTCTTTTGAACACAGGCAGACCTACAGCAGTCAGACTGTTCATGTATCTTGTGTCAAACCTGTAGTCACAGCAATAATTGGTCCACCTACTAAGAGATAAGTGCAGCTGCCCTTAGCCCTTCTAATCTCTGAGGACTGGATACAACACAAGGAGATTCATCTCTTACCAAATTCATCCATCACTACATGCAACAAGGTATACTCCATTTTTCAATTGTGAACGTATCTAAAATGTTAAAACAAATTAAGCAAGTTGGATCAAAACACTGCTCACTCTGTTGAACCTTCACTACCTCATTTCAGACTTACCTTCTTAATTATCATACAAGTTATTTGCAAGCTTTCCAAGCCTGAAAGATGAAGTGAAAATCTAAATAGTAATGTGAAGGATGTAGCACAAAGCAAATCAAGCTTATTGTCTCTCTATCATTTTAACAGAGGTCTGAAAGCTCTTTTCAGCTTCAACTTAAAGCTAATTTTTTCCCCACAAAAATGAATTCTTCCAGAAGGAATCTAAGACAGCAGTGTGATTTAAGTGATTTCCCAAGCAGCATGAACATACATGAAATAACCTTTTCTTTTTACTGTTATTTCTCACCCATGTGACAATTCAAAAAGAAATATTGAAAACCACAGAAATAAAGAGGTTTTGGTTTGCTTTCTAGAACATTATTCATAAATTCAACTGGTCAAGAACTCAACAATTTACTAGAATTGAGTTTCTTAGACCTAATTTTGACAAGACTACCTTCAGGCATGTTATTTATGTGCTTTGGGTTAAAAGAGTAGTTTCTCTAGGGTCACTGTGTAGTATGTAGACAGTCCTGATTAAATGTGTGCCACCTACTCTCTAGAGATTCCCTCTTTTTCCCAGTGGTTACAGAGGTAGCCCAAGGGGACGAAGTTGATATCTTAAGTCAGCTGGAAAGAATTCAGGTCTTCTAAAGCTTGTCTTTTCTGTTTTGAAAAGTCCCTAACATGATCAACACATCATATTCACGTGTACATTTTGACTGCTACAGAAAGGTCCATAAAGATGACTGACAGTGAACGTTTTTTGTTTGATCAGCAAAGGCAAATATAAGGTATCACTTATGACTCATGTTTGTCTTACAACTGCTGAGTTCCTTCCTTTAACTGTGGTGCCTATCTTGCTTCTGATCACTTAATTGATTTTACAATTAGCTCCAGGAAAGCAGACCTTCATGAATTCCCATTAAAAGGAGAGGAAAGATAGTCAGTTGCAAATCCAGTATGTTATGATGCATTATGCAGGAAAAAGGCAAATAATGAAAACTTCCCTAATTTTCTGTCTCTGTTCCTCAACTCATTCTGAAGAAGCTTCTGGTTAATGCTCAATTTCATGTAAATGACATCTTCTTTAGCAAAAGCATGATTTACTGCAAGAAGACACAGAAAGAGTGAGGAGCCCTTTAGGTTAGGGATCTTGAAGAAGGAGATTCTTTAAGGCAGTTATACATATAGGAAGAAGTGAAGAAGTAGGCACTTTCCCTGTGCTTTTTTTTTTTTTAATCTTTTTTATATTTTTGTCTCTAGATTAGTACTAGCATATTAGTGAAACCTAAAGAAGAAAAGCTGCTCAAAAATCTCCTCTGTTTAACGCACCTCACTCACATGTAATGAAAAGCAATTGATTTGGCACACATACTGTAGTGATCAAACACACAGCTGGTCACAAAATAACCTGCATTGGTTCACATCACTGTAAGGATGTAGGCTAGGACATACTTATGGTTATTTCTCAGCTGGCAGCCTGTTAAACTGAATTAACTCATATACAAGCAGTCAGATAACCAAACCCCAAGGTTCTTAGTGCTGTGTTCCATGGCAGTTCTTGTGCCATAGGAACAGAGGGACTTCCATTTGTATTTTCTTCGTGTGCCACATGTTTATGTCCCTTCCTTTTCTTAGTAAGTCGAGTGAAATGTCTTCCCTCAGCAGATCTTGTGGGTCTTTTTTGTTTTCTAAAATGCGCAACACTGTAAAAACTATGTTAGGAAAGTTCTTCCATGTTCTCAGTGGAAAGAGAAGAGGCTTGATATAGTCCTCCTACACAGTGAAGACTGTATCTCTAAAGAAGAAAGAAAAAACCCTTTTTGCCATGTTACTTTATCCAAGTTTAGTACCATGAATTAGCCAAATCTCTGAGTAAGGCATTGCACTGTATGACAGGCCAAGTCTTAGGAGAGCATCCAAGAGAATGGCAGCCACTGCTAGGCTAGGTCTTCCTTGCATCATCCTCCAGACAGAGCACCTGTCACAAATATACTTGTCAAAGTGGATGTGCTTCTTGGGCCCCTCTGACCAAGAATGGGACTTTATGATCTCATCATATGAAAATAATAGCAAACTCTAATTCTGCCTGTTCTCTTTGTTTAAATTTTCTGAGAATTACTGTCAATGATTCACTCATCTTTATTCATTGTAACTGCCACTAAAGAGCAGTATCTTTTTCATGGCAGAATTTTATTTCAGGATATGAATAAACAAATCTTATTGCCACTCTTAGATTCAGCATCTTGTTCTCCCAATTCCAATTATAGTCACTGCAAATGTTAGGATTTGTTATAAAACTGAGATAACTCTTGCCTTATTAGTTTACAGTTGAGTTTATCAAGTTGATTTAGAGCAATCACAAAGAAGGAACTTCAGTTGTCAACTACTATCATTCTATCTCACCCTGGACATCTAAATTTATTCTGCAAAATTGTCTGTCAAGTCTTCAATGTTTATTATTATTTTTTTCTTTTTTTATATTTTTAATTTTAACATGACAGAGGATGTTATTTGTGATAACAGTGCTTAGCTTAACAGAAGTACAGAGAGAAGGACCATGTCAAATTGTCAGGAACAAGGGAGAGACCCCAATGACAGCAAAGATCACCTTTGAAAACAACATTGCACTAAGGAGGGATCATTACATTTGGGGTTGCACCCAGACACTATGTCATCAGGCGTCTTGTCTCCTGATGTAAACAGGAGCAGATATGGAGGAGTAACACTGAAAGCAAAATACTTCCTCACATGCACTACTTCCCAGCTCCACATGTAGGGCTTCTTGAATCATTATTTGTATATTAAGAATACAACAAAATACAGCAGATAGTAATTGTATACAGTAACTGTCAAAGGACTTACTGGTGTCTGTCAGGAAGACTTTCCTGGGTACATGTCCTGCACCACTACAGGCTTTCTGTCAAAGACAGGTTGTGTTACTGATCAAGAAGGTGAGACAGGGAATAATCTGGATGCAATTGTTGTGGATGCCCAAATCTACAGCTGAAGAGCTACAGTCCTTTCTCTGTATTACTGGGCTAATGGCTGAACTGTTGCTTTTTCCAGTGGGTCAGTAGGACAGGATTGAATGGTGCTTCCTATCCTGATCTGTCCTGCCACAGGAATGTATGGCCTGATTTTACCCTGAATCTTTCTCAGCTTGCTTCTTTATAAAGAAAACAGGAGGTGGGAGGAAAATTAAGCAACACTGCTTCAAAATTTGGTTTACTGGTGCTCAAAACATCCAGGGTTTTTTTGTTTGTTTGTTTGTTTTTTAACCCTGTTCCCAAGTAATACAAAAGCTGTTAGAAATATTATCACAGCCAGAGTACAAGAGTTTTGTCACTTCAAATTGTTGTTATTATTATGTCAGGATACAAGAGGAGAGATGGAAAGGGTTTCTGGGGATATAGTAACACAAATATTACCTCTATATATTTCACAATGAAAATTTGCAACAGGAGAGGCACCAGCCTGCTGATGTGACAGATTCAGAGCTGAGCAGTCCAGACACCCAGGTGGGTGTAGATTTTCTGACTCAGGCAATCCAGGAGTCTGTTTATGGGGGAAGCTGCAACAGGGTAGGTTTAGACTGGACATTAGGGAAAAAAAATTCACAGAAAGAGTAGTCAGACACTGGAATAGGCTGCCCAGGGAGGTGGTTAAGTTGCCATCCCTGGATGTGTTTAAGGGTCATTTAGATGTGGTGTTGGGGGACATAGTTTAGGGGTGAACTTTGTAGAGTAGGGTTAATGGTTGGACTTGATGATCCTAAGGGTCTTTTCCAACCTGAATGATTCTATGATTCTATGAAGGATGCAGAAAGTCAGCCTGGGACATCTTTCTTCTTCACAAACTACTAGCAAAAAGATTCTAGGATCTGGTTGTCTAACAGTCCTCCAGGCAAGATGAGGAGGGAGAAGTTTTCCAACAAAATTTTGTCTTACTTGACACATGCCTTCAGAATATTTGATTCACTTTATTTGAGGTTTTCCTCATTTTCCTGGCAAAATTTCAGTCAGGTCCAATAGTAGCAGATTTTATCTTACTGCACACTAAGAGAAAATCATTACAAGCTGTCTCCTCAAGTTGCACTTGTCTTAATTTGAAGTAATAATTGAAGTGGATCTAACTTTCCGTGCTAAGGCTGTGGCTGTAGCTAAATTAGATGGGACAATGGAAAAAATATATTCCTTTAATAAGCTAGTATGAGACTGAAAAACATTTTGGGTTGGGAATGGGACCAGAAAGAAGCACCACCTTGTTGTACACATTAACCAAAGCTTCTAAGACAATCTGACAGCAATTTACACTCTATAGCAAATGAGAGCAGAAAGATACTCTTAGCATGCAAGTATGTACACTGAAGTTGTAAATTTATCCTCTGATAGAAAGAGATAAATAGCTGCAGAAATCAGCCTTTGTGAACGCATGTGTTAACTATGGTCTTGAGTACAGATTCTGAAACAGAGTGAAAGTAGTTAGAAAAGTTGAAATTTTGAGAATGAAGCTGAGTACCAGCCTAAATACAAGACTGACAGGATAAAATCTTCATTTCTTTCTTAGTCCCATGCTCTTCTGTAATTCTTAGGACACAACTTTAGATAGGTAGATAGAAACAGTCAGGATTTTGTTATAACTGTAGGTTCATTTGTCTGTGTGTAAATATGGAGTCACTTATATACAACCCTGAGCATTAGATCAGTAGGATAAACCTGTCATCTCTCGTCTCTTCTGCAATTATGACAATATTCAGCAGCCTTACAGACTCGTGGTGAGAAGTAAATGATGAGTGCAGAGCATCCTGCACATCCTATCAAGACTGTCAGCCTACTGTTCTGGTTTCTGATTCTGCCTCAGGAAAGTAAATCTTGACGCAAGCTGTAGATGTGGCTTCTCTGCAAAACAGAAATGAAAAGGAAGAAAGGAAGAGGTGGCTTTGTAACCATGGGCAAGGCAAACACCAGCCTTCTGTCGCTGCTCTCCCTTTTGACAACAGCATCCTATTTTAACATGAGCACAGCACTTCTGCTACAGCCAAGTGGATCCTGGGATCAGAGATTTTTGCAGTTCAACTTCCCAGTGAAGAAGCAATCAGTCAGCACTGGTTTGAGATGGAACAGTTTGTTTCAAATGGATATTTATGAGGAAACCGACCTGAAATTTCCTTGGCTTTAACCAACAGCTTATTACATAGAAGAGGGAGAATGAATGGTACCTGCATTTCTGTCATTAGGAAAGACTAGGTGATCCCTGTTGCATTTCTGAGAAAAAGATTACAGTTGCCAATATGCAGGAGAGCAGTCTGGGCTGTGACACTGCCTGGCTGGTCTCACACACCTTGTTTTCAAAGTCCAAATTGTCCCCTCCCTTCCTTTCCCTGCTGGCAGTAGCACAGATCCTGAGATCCCTACCCCACAGCTCTGTTTGTAGGCATTTATATTGTACTACTCAGTGCTAAAGCACCTCCCTTTCATTTTGGCTCTTCACCAAATCACATCCACTCAAATTGCTTTCCTGTGAACCATCTCTGGCTTAATCACTGAGTAGTGACTTGACTATTTGCATTAGTTCATAGAGAAAAGCAGATCCAAACCAGAATCCTTAAAGCAATTCTTCTCGCCTGCTGGGAGGCAGGTATTTTTTAAAAAGCCCACTACTTTTTGAGTATAACTGACTGGCATTTTCTTACTTACAAAATGAGG
The DNA here is from genome assembly GCA_024336885.1 of Actenoides hombroni. NCBI lineage: Eukaryota > Metazoa > Chordata > Aves > Coraciiformes > Alcedinidae > Actenoides > Actenoides hombroni. The sequence continues at coordinate 2,758,608 of WUAM01000321.1, forward strand.
AAAGAAAATCACTATTTAATAAGAAAAGCACAAAAGTGATCACATCTGTAACATGACATTTGTAATGCTGTATACGTGATGACACTCTGTGCTCAGAAAGATGAGGGCAGAGCATGAGATTCACCTTGAATGAATCATCAGGGGAGTAATATTAAGAATAAAAGTGGGCTAATAAAATTATTTTCCCAAATGCCAGTCTGCAAATTGCCTTATCTCATAGCTTCAAGGCTTCTGTCACAATATGGAAGAAAAATAATGAATAATAAAAATATGCATTGCATTTACACCCACTGCACGAAACTCCACAGAACTCGACGAAAACAATGAAAGCAATTACTACAGAAGAAAAAAGAATGTATTTTTAAAAGATCTATTTAAAGATTTATAAGAAATGATGAACCATTTGTTTCTTTCTTTGCCACTATTATAACTAGCTTGCTTTGTTATTGGCACCACTGATGCATCTGTTCTCAAAAGGGTGATCCAGTGGGAATGGGAAAGGAGACAGAAGAACATCAGCAATTAGTGAAATGTTAAAAGGACAAAAACTGCACAATCAGCTGATGGCAGCATGAGGCCGTCAAGGTACCAGCAGTACTGAAGTTTGGCCTACATGCCAAAGGCATAAATTGTGTATGAAATAAATATTTAAAAGTTAGGAAGGAAGCCCTTTGAAGTACCAGGGTTTCATCAGAGAGCATGCAAAAAGGCCAGTGGACCCCTACAACAGTTTGTCATCTGGGAAAGTTACATTTTCAGTACTTTCTACAAGTCCTCAGACATTTTCAACATCAGGGGCCAACTAAATTCTGTGTAGCAAATTCTTTGCATTTATGGTCTCCTTATACATTTGTCAGACCCACGGACATGTACATTTGAATTTTTTAAATATTCTGATATTCATTTTCTTCCCAGGTATAGCAAGTCTTATTTTTATTATTTTTCTAGTTATCCAGACCTAGGATTTGGAGAAGAATAAAATAGTGTTTTAGACAACTAGCAGTTTCACCTCTAACAAGTTGATTAGTCTTCTTTTTTTTTGGTGTTTCTTTGTACTGTGTAACAAGAAAGTTACCAAAATACATTTAGGTAATTGAGAAGTATCTAGTTCTGCTTTTAATGATTTTGTTTATATATAATTACACCATACTGGGTATTTATGCATTTGATTCCCAACAGTAATCCCTTTTTATTTGTGTATATTTGACCAGTAATTCACAGGAAGCCATTGATTGGTTTTGGCTTACTTTTGCCCTCTTGTTTTTTGTATTTTGACATGGTGGGTCACAATTTGAATTCTGTAACTTCAGGGAATTCTGAAAGATAAAACTTTTGAGCAGCCATTATTTCTTCCCTTTTTCGTGGTCACACCAATAGCTATTCCTACAAGTGCCAAAATGAAACATAGTAAGAAGCAGAAAAAAAGAGTTAATATTAGCTGAATGTTTATTTCCTGAAGTCAAATTAGTGAGAAGTACCATTATAAAAATGCTAGAATTAAGTTCATAATAAACTGGTTTTCCTAAATCACACTGGTCACTTTTAGGTTAGTTCAAAATTTTAAAATACATAAATTCAAGCAATTTCAAACCAAACTCATTTTCTAACCGAATTCTGATCCAGTTGAGAATATCCAGTTTCAGGGGCACTGCCAACTCAGAGAATCAATCCCTTGGTTAAAATAAAACTGAAGTGCTCACAACTCATTAGCACTAATCTTGTCTGTTAAATCATCATTATTGTCACCTCTCACAGAACAACAGACCCATTTCTTGTCAAGACAGTTATCATTCCTCACCAGCTCTTCCCCGCAGTTATCTGCACTGCCCAGAAAGATGTTCCAGAAACTAATTTTTCATTGCAAGCCACGTCCTTCTTTTTTCTTGCTGTTAAGTCCAGCTGCTTACCAACACCATGTCCTCAAGAAGAGGCACATGCGCAACCTGCTGTATTTCTTCCTTCTGCCTGTCCACATCACATTCTGCCCACAGAAGCAACCTGCTGTATCCCTTCCTTCTTCCTGTCCACATCGCATTCTGCCCACAGAAGCAACCTGTGACAGCATGTGAACAGTTTATTCATTCGAAACATCAGGGGTGCTAGTTTTTTTCAGCAGCTCCTCAGCTCCAGGAACTTATAAATAAATGGAAACAACATATGGAAAAAATAAACACCATCTTTTGGATTTTCTCAAATACTTCAGCAGGGTTCAGTCTTCCTTATTCCACAGTATTTAATTTCCTCTTTTATGAACTCTCTGATCATTTGGAATTGTTTCTGAAAGATTCATGCTGCTCAACTATTTATTCCCTTTGATGAAAAAATGTCTTGTCCAGAACACATTTTAGCCAATAAATGTCTCTGGGCACTATTGTTTTACTTAAAGAGAATCAGAAATGTTCCTGAACTATATTTGATTAAAATGGTTGCTGATTTTATGGTTGCAGTTTTTGCAGTCAAGATGTCAAATTTGCTAGCCACTGATTCCCAAAACTCAGCTTCCACTTGACATGGAAAATGAATGATGAAGTACTGCATATTCTGACTTTGATCTGAACATCTAAGCCCTTAATTTGGAGGACATACACATGAATCAAAGAAAGGATATACCCCAGAGTTTCATACTTAATTTCAGAGTAGCAGAGTTACAGTTGCACTATAATTTCTGAACTTTTCTACTTGACTGTGTACTCAATGGAATGAAAGAGAATTATAGCAGGAGATGGAATGTGATTCAAGTTGAACTCTGGGTTGTGAATTATGGATGGCTGTGTTATCTTTGCACAAAGAGAAAGACAAAGTAGAGACTAATAATCTGCAACAGAATCGAAGTAAATAAGAAAAGAGAAGTTAATTTACAAGCTTTTCAATTTTTATGGAAGATTGGAAAACAAAACCTAGCAAGCAAGATTACTTTAATTTATATGTTAGAAGAGTACTTTGAAGAGAAAAACAACACTTGAAAATACATAAAAGAAGAGCAATGAGGGGGAACAATATTTCAGCAGGGAATTCTCCAGTTATTCATCAAAACTAGTGAGATAGTGCCACACAAAACAAGTCAACTATTTTGTGACCTGATCTAGGTGATCCTGCTCTAGTAGGGGGGTTGGACTAGATGATCTTTCGAGGTCCCTTCCAACTCCTAACATTCTGCGATTTCCTAACAACTGGGAGATGTTTCCAGACAAAGAATAAAGCACAACGAGGATGCTCTGGGGAGAACAATTCCACAAGCTTGTTGAAACGGACATTTTCTATATGTTTAAATGAACTTCAAGTATATCTGTTTATAAATAAGACACAAAACAGCTTGAAAAGCCTCTGGCAGACACAGAGCACATTTGAGCTATCTTCAGCAAACAGTGCTTGTATTCCACATGTGTAGCAGTGAGGCTGTAGGTCTCACACTGCAAGTACACAGCAGTATTTCCTCCTCAACTCAGAAAAATCATTTCTGTTCTTTTCTTTATTGCATTCAGACATGCTCAATATACCAAAATTCTTATAGATTCTCCTGAAGAGGAGAGATGAAGAAGATTCTTTTCTTGAAAAAGATTATCCTCTTAGTAGGCTGCTCAGTGCTTAAAAGAGGGAGGTGACACAAGAATTTTGAGGTTTATTCAAAGCCTGCTCTGAACCTTCTGGTGTTTCAAGCAGGTCTAGAACCACCTGTCCAACATGGAGCCACAGGTGGAGAATTTTAAACAGGATTTTTTTTCTGAAAATGGGAGTAAGAAAAAAAAGTTCAACAATGCCTCTGTCTCAAAGAAAACCCTACCCAAACCCAAATCAGCAAACAAAAAACCTCCACCACAACAACAAGAGAACCTCAAAAAAACACAACTAATCAAACAAAAAAAACAGCTCAAAAAAACCCCTACACCATGTCCTGTATGCTCATGGTGTTACTCTGTTTTTCTACCTTCGCATGAGAGCTGACATACAAACAAAGGGCAAGATAGAACTTCTTGTCCATTGAGTACAAGAAACATTTCAAAATGTAGACACCTGTATACAACTGGTAAACAGCAGCTCTTTTATGTTAATGGTTAGGAGAGCAGGTGCTGACTCTTCCTGTAGAAGAAAAGTAAGCCCACACTATGCTACAAAAGGCCTTTTCTGTACTGGTGCCTTATATAGTCATAAGCTTCATCCATATTCCTCCCATGTGCAAACGACTTTCCATCAATCTCCCTGGCATGCAGGATCATCCTGGTAGACCCTCTGTGCCCAGCCATTCTTCCGAATCTAGTCAATACACAGTAACACCCTTTTAAATGTGACTTTGAGGCTGCAACGTCATCAGTGGCCCATCCTTGAAGCACAATTCAAGCCATATTCATATAGAATTGATCTAATATTTAGTAGAAATAATAAAACTTTTCTTATAAGTTCATCCAACTAGCATCCACACTGTGTACATATATATGTATGTATTTCCCAGTAGTAGACCTTCATCCTAGATAAGACCACTGGTAGTGTTTGAGAGTGCTGTGTATTCTGTCTGTGTCAATCTGTGTGGCTGGCCACATGGATGTGTATGTCTGTGTTGTAGAGTGTATTTATGCTTGTGCCTCTTTGGAATACATGTTCCATCTTACTACTGGTGAGACCTGGAGGCATGGACCTCTATTACACTACCAGGTTTGGCAACCCATAACAGAAACAGTGGCATTTCACCTTCACAGCAGAGAAGTTAACTCTAGCAACAGTAAGATTATTCAACAGTCTTCTTTAAAATTATGTAATGAAACTTGGACACTTTTAAAACCCTAGTTATTTGTATTTTACAGATCTGCTTTTAACAAATCCACTTGCTGATGGTATTTCAGTGACAAAATCTGGATAATAAAAGACATTTTGTCATTTAACTATTACTTTCCAGGCATTTGCCCATATTAATATGCTTACACATGTTCTGCTAACAGGGGTGGTATCATGTGAGTAGCCCATTTTATAAATTTTGACCTTGTGCTTTCAATAGATGATTTACAAATACATTTTACCCTTGTTCATTGCATTTTTTCATTGAAGTGGTGTGTTTTCAGAGTAATTGATGAACATGGCTAGTGATCACTAAACAGGCTTCTCTCCTAGCACAACAGGAGGTGCTAGAACAAAAGATGCTAGGAGAAGACCAAGTTATTGCATCCTTCTAGTTCAGGGTGTACACAGCCTCCATAAGAAGGGAGGACAATCTGTGTCAAAGCACTCCTTGCAGGAAGGAAAGCTCTCCCTTGGGGCTAAGGCTGCTCCTTTCTACTCCTCTCCCTGCTGCCAGCAAGTCTGCTTCTGTCAGGGTCTGTGTCAAGAGGATGGGGCCTGTCTCTCTTCAGGGGTGCCCAGCAACAGTACAAGGGGCAATGGGCACAAACTGGAACACAGGAAGTTCCATCTGAACATAAGGAAAAACTTATTTACCACAAGGGTGACAGAGCACTGGAACAGGCTGCCCAGAGATGTTGTAGAGTCTCCTTCTCTGGATAGATTCAAAAACTGCCTGGACACGATCCTGTGCAACCTGCTCTACATGAACCTGCTTTGGCAGGAGGTTGGACTAGATGACCTCCAGAGATCCCTTCCAACCCCTACCATACTGTCTGATTCTCTGTGTGACAGTATTTAGCTGGTAATGATGGGGTCTTGTGAGAGTCTCCCCTTGCATCAAAGGTATTCTGAACCAAAATCTTAAAAGCTTGTGTGATTAGTTAGGGAACCTGATTCCACAACACTCATTTGCTCAGACTCGGAAAAGAAAAGAATCTGGTTCTTTTATGTTTAATTCTGCAGAGGACATTTCTGTTATTCCTTTCACAAAGTGCTAGGAAGATGAAAAAAACAACCATCCATTTTTTTCTTGAGGCACACCATGTGCTTTAAATTACTCTAGCATCTGTTGGGCTGTACAAAGATTAACCAGGATACCCCTGAACTAATGGAGATTCCTAATTATGAAAGACCTTACTAGGCTGCCTATCAGGAAAGCCTGTAACAGACCTTATTGTGGAGCCAACAAACTGAGCATGAAAAAATGAAACTGTATTAGTCAATAGATGGCTGCAGTGATTTTCCTTCCCCCTGTCTTTTTTTTTTTTTCTCCAAATACCTTCTTTGCTCTTCAGTCACTCTCATGGGAAGTCCCTGAGGCTAAATTAACTACTAAGGTGGACCAATGTAGAAACTATAAACAGGGCAGCCACACACAGATATTGAGATAGCAGGTCATATTATGTTAGTTGTAAACTTGTTATAAGCAAGAAATCTGTTTTGTAAAAACAGAAGAAACATTATTATCACCACCAGATGAAAACAGACAGCATGTGTGGTTGGAACTGATGCGAGCAGTCTTATCATTGTGTTAACAGAAAAATGAAATACTGGGTAGTGATCTTACAAATGGATTGTGAACACTCTGGATGCTTGGGGCAGATATGGAAAACCAGGGGTGGAAATTGAGCTGTCAACTTGAGATGTCAACTTGATAGGGAATTTGAAAATTTAGTTTTATTTTGTGTGCTACAACTGGCAAAACATTTCATTTCTCTTGGCCTCTAGTTGAAGAGACTCTTTTGTCTTATTTGTTTGGAATTAAAGACTATGTTTTACTATACATGTGAGATATATGTAAGATTGCAGCTTGGTTTTTTAGTTAGGTGGGACTTGCTGCTTGCATATTTGATTTCAAAGCTAATCATTACAACCATGCATTTTCTTAATGCCCGCCAAGTCAGAAATTGTTCTGAAACTAGCTATTCTGATTACACTGAACAGATGGCTGATTCCCCAGATCCACCAGGATGTTCCCAAGCCAGGGACACCAGGACTGCTGTATACCTGAGGTGCTTTTCAGTGGATCAGGAGGACTCAGCCGGCCTTTGGGACACCAGCCCCAGGCCACCTACTTGGCCAAAGCAACAGTCGGTCTGTTCCAGGACCTCTGAGAGGCCTCAGCCCTGAGGCTCCAACCAGGACAATAGACCACGCTGGTACAAGCAGGTAATTCACCAACAATAGATTCACTAGACCTTACCTTGAGGTTCCTCATTTCTCTATGAAGACTCAAAAACACAGACTGAGACATAACCAGAGCTGCTAGCAATTTACCACACATTCCTATGTTCCTAAATAATGCAATGGTGAGAAAAAGCCAAGGCTTCCTGACTGAAAAGCTTATATGACCTACATCTTCATTGTCAGTAGAAGATATGTACTGCACTTACAGCCAGTGTCGACTATCTTATAGCCACAACCACTCATGGCACAAATTGCTATTTTGCTATTGCTGTTCCCATCTGAAACATACGTGCATATCAAATGAGGCAGAGTCAGTAGTGATTGCTTTCTATTGTCGTGCTGTGATCTGCATTTAAAGCAGGATTGAAATTATATTTTTTCACATTTGCAGGCCAGATTCAATCAAGAAAACACAACACAATAACTCTTTGTGTTACTTTTGCTTGCCTCAAAATGTTTGTGAGAGTACTTTTTAATTTTGTGGGCAAGATATTAAAGTATTTCAGTTTGTCTCCAAGACAAAATGCTTCCCTGCATTCTAAAGCTCCCAGTCAATAAAAATGGTGGGGCTTCCTATGCAAAAACATTCTCAAATGTCTTGGGGATTAAATCTCAGAATTCAATTAATTCTGATTGTAAGCAATCACTTCCTAGATTCATTGCAATTTAAAGAGCTGTGCAAGAGCAATACAGAACATCCTAGATGCCCAACTTCTTACTTTATACAATACCATTGACAAAATTCATTAGTTATGTCCTATTTGCTATGCATTTATCTTAGATATAGAAATAACCAGTGGGTTATCTCCCCTAGCATATTGCACAACATGTCAGAAGAATTTGACTTAAGCTTTCATATATTGACGTTAATAATACATATTTGACTATATAGGCTAGTTTCCAAGCATTTATAAAAATTGGGCACACTCACTGGATTGTTTTCATAAAAGAATGCAGAAACTTTCTAGTGTGTACAAACAAGCATAACATAATTAAAAAGGAAGTTCTTGTAAGAAGTTTATAGTATTTGCTTAATCATTAGAAGCATCTTGTTTTGGTTTGGGTTGGGTTGGGTTTTTTCTCAAAAAGCCCTCTCTCTTAGAATACCAGTGATGTTAGATCTCTGCTACAGGATGTGAAAACTGGACAGAATGGCATTCATCCTGCCCTGAAAATGCTCATACCCTTTTTAACAAACACACAGACCTATTGCAAATAAACAAAGACCTAATCAGGATAACCTAAAGCAAAAAGAAGCAAACCAGTATTCATTCTTGTGTTCTGGTTGCCATAAAGAAACCAGAAAAGATAATTTTAAATACATTATTCACTATCCACTATTTGTAGATTTTAAGACCTCAGAAAAAACTCATCCTCAATATGGAAAAAAACAATGGGTTTATATTATGTGCTATTTTGTGATCAAGAGGTATTTTATAAAGAGAAGATAAAAAGCTGAGATCTTTTCAGCCACATTGGTCTTCCCTGAAGTTAGGCATGTACAGCAAACATCAATAATTATTCTGGCTGAAGTTACATTTTTCTCCAAATCCATTACTGAACTGCTTTTCATCAGGAAATTTAGACCAATCTGACCAAAGCTGAGTTCTGAAATCAGATATCCTAAATCCATTAACAAGCAACATTCAGAAACCCACTTTATCTACAATGAAAAGTGCATTTGCCAGATTGTATTGCATCAGACAACATAACTATATATTTTTTTGTATGCTAAAGGTCCAAACTGAGACTACATGATTAGTCCCTCGACATTTGAAGCCTAAACAGACATTGAAGGAGTTATCTGTAAGGTGTCACTTTACCCTCCTCTTCCTCCTTCTTCTCCAAAGGGCACAGATAGAGAAAATAGAAGTTAAGATGAAAAATTTGAAATTACAGTAACAGTAGGAGTTAGTAACACTGTCTAACTAGTTTTTAAATCCAGCATCAGAGTAAAATCTCTCAACTTTTACCTACTTTATTGCTAAACAAAGGAAATATCAGTGGTAGACAATGACATCTTTCAAATCACTACTGACTTCTAAGGGAGAGTGGTGGCCTGTGGGGCACATACCTCCCAATGAAAATATGACATTCTCAGTCTTTCTTAAATAAAATTAACTGTGACACACTCATACCCTGCATAGCAATAACACAGTTCCAGACAAACATTGCCTGAGGAGAGATGTGACAAAATACTAATTAAGGGGCTGCTTAGTTACGACTCCTTCCATTGAAAGCCAAAACCAGACACATTTTGCACGGAAGCTTTGACAGCAAATATTACATTTGGGAGACTGATAAACATCCACTTCAACACGACATTCCGTGATTAAACAAGCTTCTCCATTTCTGATTCATTTTGTAAGAAAACATGTATGAAGTGAATAAAACAATTTATTCATTTCATGGATCATTAGCTTTTCATTTCTAAAAAGGAAACCTGCCACAGTATTTAGCTAGAATTGTAATTAAAATACATATAAGGAGACTTTTCCTTCCGTCTGCTTTATTTTTTTTTGGTTTTGAATGACTAGGAAATGAACAAGCTCCTAGCAAAGGCTGTGATTATATTACCCCTTTAGTTTTGTTCAGGACCACATCTTGCATCAGAATGGTTTTGGGCACAAACTGGGTTTTTTCTTGTATGAAACCAAATTTTAAAATCAATGGTGTCAGGATACAATTTTAAATAAAAAATAAATAGACATGGTCTAAGGATCAACTGGGCAGTATCACTTCTGAAAAATGGACTTTCCATCTAATATGTAATGTTATGATGTTAAAGTCTTTTGTTATTTCAGAATTTGAAGCAAATGTTGTCATCTCTGAATTCTGTGAAATACTTTGAGAAGCAACTAACATGAATCATTTTGAACTGTAGTATAATATTTTTGAATTATTGATGTTCATTACAACCTGTTTATATTATAAACTATCAAAAATTTGATGAAACATCTGCATGTCATTTTCATTATTTCTCACTGATTTTTTTTTAAAGTGATAGTTTTCCAACTTCTAATGGAGTTCAAAGGACCTACAGAAATAACTACTAAATAAAGATTTAATTTACTGGAAAGTACAAAAAATTCTGAAAATGTAGCATAACACAGAAGTCCTCAAAGTTAGGGATTTGAGTGTATGAGAAGTAATGACAGCGTCCCAAAACCACCATGGTCTTACTAAGGGAAAATGAAGAGTGCCATTGTAACAGCCCTCAGGATATAAAAATTTAATAAGTCACAGCAGAGCATCATTGACACTTTGGATGTGACTTAGTATTATTAAGTTGCTTTAATGCAGCGCTGTGTTCTCTGGGAAGCGTTAATGCAAGGAAAGAGTGACATCTCAGTGTGCAACATTCACATTAACTTTGACCTAACACTTTATTATTGAAAGGTTTGTCAATTAATTCTTCTCATAAATAGATTACCTAAAGCTTCACTGCCAACTAATCACTGATCTGAAGATTTTAGAGGACATACCACTATAGCATGAAATATGCATATTGACAAAGATGTATCTGTCTTAAAATCCAAGTCTGTGTAGAGTTTTCTAGAGTCAAACCATTCAGACATGTTGATAACTTGCGTACATTTATCATCATCTGTGTTACAGACAGCATAACCCAAAGGACCAGACTTTATTCCCAGAAACACTTGTACAACTTAAGGCCTTCATGCATACAGTGGAAAATCAGTAAATCTCAAATCTGAGAAAGTTAATTTGGTCAGTTTATTGGCTATTTTACTCAACCAGGTCTTTCAGATGTTGCTTTCTATTTAAATAGCAAACAGTCCTTATATTTTCCACTTTGATGCCACAATTCTTCTTACATTAATGACAGAATGAACTGGTTCCCCTCTTGTTTACATCTATTATGATCACTTAAGTAATCCTGAGACAGTCACAGCACTGGCCTACATTAAAAAAAAAAATATTCAGAAAGTTTGGCCATAATAAAATCTGTCCACATTAAAGAAATTAATTTCTGTGATGCTTTGCTTATAGTACTGACCTTTGTTTTAGTACTGAATGTTTCTATGGATAAGGGCTCTGAGGCTGTAAAGCAGCTGCAAATGGATTTTAAAAAGCCCACAGAGATACATAGCTATCAGAGTCTATGTGTTGACTACAAGAAAAGGACAGTCAGAAACAATGGTCCATGCACATGCACTGTACCTTGGAGTCAACCGTAATAACACTAGGCTGAAACAACTGGTAGGATAGAATAACAGTGAATGATCTTTAAAAATAGATATAATGGTGTGTCAGATATTTAGATGTCTTTCTTGTACCCGCATTCAATATTTTCTTTGCTAGCAATAGAACTCATTGTTGACCACATACAATGTTTTTAGTCACTCATATTTAGGAAATATGCATACCAGGCTCATATGTGAGTAGCAAGATATTTGCAACATGGGGAAAGGGAGGTCATATTTCCTGTATTCTAGAAAATATTACATTAATAATTACAAATAGATGCAAGAATAGACAGTAGGTGCTGCTTCTATTTACCTCTAAAGGATAGTTAACCAGTTGATGTCAATAAGTAGAAAAAATGTTTTAGTAAAAAGGAAGAGTAATATCAACAAACAGCTGAAGAGAAACAAATAAAGATCAGGAAAGAAATGAGAAGGCATGGACAGGAAAGGGATGATAAGAAGGAAAGCAGAAAGTTGTCAGTTCAGAGCACAAACCTGTTACACATAGATGACCTAAGGCTCCTCTGAAAACTTTTCCAGCTAATGGCACACAAGAGCAAGTTTTGTACCTTTCATGACTTTAAAATTTGTAATTTCCTAGCCAAAAAGTCTCGGGACCTATTGAAAACTGAATAAAGAAGGACTGAGTAGTGACATCTATCAATGTCATTCAGAGTCAAGTTTTAATTACTTTGTAATCAACACCCAGGACAACGAAAGGAAAAAGAGCAAGAACAAGTATGAGGAAAGAGCAGGCTTTCACACACATAGAAAACCTGTTTCTTTGAGGAATGATACTTTCAGAGTTTGATCCTGAGGAAAGAAAGTTTAGAAAAAGTATTCTGAGATAAGAGCAAAATTAGAGTAGCTTTATTAACTCAGAAATTACATTGGTATAAATCTGGTGATAAAATTCAAACTTAATGCAAATCTTCTCATCTGTACAACTAAAGCATAACCACCCCCTCACCCCCCCCCCAAAAAAAAAAAAATATATATATAGTAGCTATATCTGGTACTTTCTTGCCTTTAACCTGTTGTAAACCTTTCCCTCAGTGCAATGAATTCATGAATGTTGCTAATTGCTGTAAAAGTATGATCACAATTGAATGAAAGCATTTCATGCTCTTTCTCTAAGGAAATTTATATAGAACCTGAAACAGCAAAGACTTCAGCCAAAAAAAAGGCCGTTGTATTTAAATTAATTCTGTGTTGTTCACAACTTTAAGTGCAAGACAAAAATTACTGTTACTAATCCACTAGCAGCAAATTCACTGGATCTCAAGAACCTCTTCCTGAAGTGGGAGAAATGTTCATCTTTGTTACATATATACATACATATATATATATATATATGCCTTTTAGTGTTGTGGAAATTTTGGCTAAATAACCCTTACAGTATGTTTTCCTTGCGATACGCTTCAAAAGGTTGGAAAAAAGTTTAACAGAAAAGAGCATACATGTAGAGGAAAGGCAGATGCTACTGATGAACTGACAGTGCATGTGACAGCACTCATCTATGGACACCTGAAACTCAATAAATTCAAGGGTAGGGGAAAGTCTAGATGAAGGGTAAGTAATAATTCTTCTTCTGTCTACACCCAGCTCCTGATCTTTCATCTACACCAGGGATAAATAATTTGAGCATTACAGATGTATCTTCTTCTTTTCCTTTTTATGGATAAGAACTTCAGCTGAAAGGAGAGCATAGTCAGCTTCATCAGATAGATACATAGTTCACTGGAGGGAGGACAGGTATTGGTTCCTTCTGCAGCTGGCTATTTATTTATCTGAAACATAAACATTGTTTGGATAACCTGACTGCTTCCTGTTTAAGCAGAAACAGATCTGGCTGCTGAAAGTGCCACACAGACCCATCTTTCATTTCCTCTATTTCAGCTGCTACTTATGATTCACCATTAGCAATTTTTATTATAAAAGCTTCCAGTTATCATTTTTGTATTGTATCATTATTACTTATTACTAAGTACCCAACTCTAATTACGATGAGGTAATTACTGTTGTTGAATGATGACAGTCCTCCATCTTTCATTTAAACTATTCAAATCAATGGTTCTGCCTCTAAAGAAGCCACCAACATAAAATATTGATCAAATAATTTTACACACAGTGGTTGGAAGCAATATTATGTGGATATTTAAGACTAGTAATTAGCAGGAGACTTTTCTGAACACAGTGGCTTTAAATCAGTAGTAGATGTCTGAAAGGACAAAGATATAGTTACCTATGGTATGAACTGTAGGGTGCTTAATCCTTAATGAGGATTAAAGCTTTTTACTGCTCTGAACCTGGTACTTGGATACAGATTCCAAAATAATATTTATTGCACAGTGCCTTAGGTGCTTTCACTCCTGTAATAGTATGGAAAAAATTCCTTTCATTTCCAATTATGTTGCCCACTCTTCACTTGTAACCTTCCACTTGCACCGTCCAAAGGCACTGTGGCAGTGCCTTCACCCTAAAGCGCCTCTGCCTTCCTGGAGATGCATTGCCAGCTTCTTCAACATTGTGTTTGCGAATAGCCCTTGTAGCTCTTAGTCTGTAACCTCATACTCTCCACATTCCCCTTTCAGCTTCTACTTTGTAACTTTATAGCCCTGTAGATAGCATAGTATATAATTTTTTACATATCCAAAAATATTAACTAACAATATGGATGTACAAAGCTTAGCAGCCCATCTGCATACAACATGTGCACCTGAAGAAGTGTGCTGCGATGGGTGCTCATGCCATCATAAGCAAGAACAACTGACAGGGAGTTGGAGAGAGTTCTGATAGTTCTATAGAACTCCCACAGAACAGCGGGAGGTAAAGGTGCTCATTTGGGACCCCACCACTTCTCCCAGCCAGCCACTACTGAATTTTTTCCCCTCTATATTTTTCCTCTCCTTCTCCTTCCCATAATTTCATCCCCCCCATGCTCCCACTCTCTTCAGTAACTTTGAAGTCAATGTAAGGCATCATTTATGGACCTCGCTAGAAAACCCTTGTACAGGCAAGTCAACTTTTTGTGCAACATATTGGTGTTCCTTTGAACAACAGTGTGTCCTCTGGAAGAGCTTTGCTATTTCCATTTATTATGATAGGCTCTTGATTTCAGTGTCTAAGAAAAATGTTACTGTTGTGCTTTTGAATGACTCCTAATTGGCATAAGCCTGAAGATCAATACTTGCATTGAGAACTATTGACATCCAGGAGGTAGCACAAAATGTGTCTGAAGTGGTTTTCCCCACAGTCCCAGTTACTGTGTTCTACACTTTTCCAGAGTTGATTCATTTTGGGAGGAACTGGAAGATGCTCTTTAGAGATGTACCTTGTGCACACCACCATGGACTCAGTCCACAGGCTCAAACTAGATTTAGTCTGAAGCAAAGCTCACTGAGAGGAATATAATATAGATCTTGGAACTTCAGCAACAATTGCATTCCTAGAGGGCAAAAAGTGTGCCCCTTTCTGATACAGACACAGACTTAAAGAATTTAATAAAATGCAGTCAAATGTGTTAGCTACCTTTCTGCTATTGACTGTTGGTTGCAAAAATTTGTCCTCTTTCTCCAAAAATGATTGGCGTTTTCTCCTGTGCTGTGGATAAATTAATTTACCTCTTCAGGATCACTTTAAATTTCTGCAATAAGGACCAATACATTCCAGTTTCAGTCATCTCAGTTCATTTTCCATCAAATCTGATCTGAACTAGTGAGCTCATGGGTTCTGGAAGACTAACTAAGATATAAGAATCCAAAACCTTAAATCTTAGGCCTCCAAACTAAGAATATGCTATTTCAGCAGTTTCAAATACCGAAAATCTTTTCCCCTCATATTTTTCTAGGGAAGAGATGCTACCTTCAGATGAATTCTTAGTTCAAAAAAAGCTCATCTACGAAACAACCCACTGCAACTTAGATGAGAGGACTACCTCAGACTCAAAGACATGAAAGAACTCTAGATAGCTAAGTTTTCTCAAGGTCATGAGGGAAGGTTTATGATTACTTGAGTGCAGAATGATATTTGCATTGCCAATCTGGACAGAATGTTTTGTCTTCTACAGTGAAGCAGGTAACACATCTGTTAGCCTAAGAATTCAGACGAGTAGAAGGCATCTTTACAGCATCTTTTGCCTTGCAACAATACCTTAAAACAAAATGAAACAATCTCCCTCCTCAGCCCTCTCCCTTAAAGTAGGATCCCTCCCTATATTTTACCTAAGCTGAACCTTAGTCCATTTGTCTAAGGCGATTTTTTCTGAAAGTTAGTGAGGTGCTTTAATAAATCTCTTGAGGGAAATACAAGTTGGGATGGTCTACTCTTTCAGCCTGCAGCCAATTTTGCACAGAAACCTTGTTTGGCCCACCACAGTTAGACTTCATCTACAACCTGCTCACCCTATCATACTACTTTTTTACCCCACCGAAGTCAAGAAGCTTCTTTCCTCCTCCAGAAGACCTCTTCTCTCAGCCCTCCCACCTGTATGCCCCACTGCAGAGGGAGATGATGAGGGATTACAGAAGCCCTCCTGTCAGCAGCCTCTGCAAGGATTAGCAGCTACTGAAGTTAAAGGCATGTGTACAGTTCACATACAATTTTATGCTGTGCTGTTTTATGTCTTCTTTTTGGCAAACAAGAAGGGAGTTGAGACAAAATAGTCTTTAAGAGATATTTACACTCATTTATGTCAAAGGCTAAAACAGCATTACTGCAGGGAAAGTGCCACTTAGTGGAATTACGATTCTTCCTGTTCTCAAGTTACCGTAAACCTTCTTCTCTTTCAGGGTCAAAGGGCTTCTTTTGCAGAGTACATAAGTATTTGTTTCTTCCCAACTGTTTGGCATACTTCTTTCCTTCTGGCTTAGATATGAGGCACTCCCATTTCCCTAGGCCCCCGTAGGATTGTTCTCTGATTTTTCTTTACAAAAGCTTCTGACCTGTACCATGATTTTTTCTTCTCCCAGGTCTTGTGCTTTCTGTGATAGATGAACCACACTACCACATGCTTTAGAGCGCCTATGTATATTCACTGTCAGATCATTCTGCTGGATCCCGAAGTACAGGGTACCAGATACTCTTTCCACAGACCTTTACAGACAAAAAGTTAATCCGTCCTTCATCTCCAAGACTTATTATATTGGGTTTGTGTAGCAAAGTTTTGGTAGCGGGGTGTGTGTGTGTGTGTGTGTGTGTGTTACAGGGGTGGCTTCTGTAAGATCCTAGAAGTTTCCCCTATGTCTGACAGAGCCAATGCTGTCTGGCTCCAAGATGTACCTGTTGCTGGCCAAGGCCAAATCCATCGGTGACTGTGGTAATGCCTTACAGTATTAAGAAGGGAGAATAGTTTCTGAGTGACAGCAACCACAGTCAGAAAGAGAAGAGAGAACATGTGAGAGAAGCAATTCTGCAGACACCAAGGTCAGTGAAGGTGGGGAAAGAGGTGCTCAAAGTGCTGGAGCAGAGATTCCACAGCAGTCCATTGTGAAGACAATGGTGAGGCAGGCTGTTGCTCTGCATCCCATGGAGGTCAATAGTGGAGCAGATATCCACCTGCACACCATGGAGGACCCTACAGTGGAGCAGGTGGATGCCCTAAAAAGGCTGTGACCCTGTGGAGAGCCCGTGTTGACAGAGGCTCCTGGTAGGACCTGTGGGCCCATGGAGGGAGACACCCACGCTGGACCAGGTTTGCTGGCAGGACTTGTGACCCCATGGGGGACTGACGCTGGAGCAGTCTGCTCCTGAAGGAATACACCCCATGGAAGGGACCAACACTGGAGCAGTTCATGAAGAACTGTAGCCCATGGGAAGAACTCATGTTGGAGAAGTTCATGGAGACTGTCTCCCATGGGAGGGACCCCACACTGCAGCAGGGGAAAGATGTGAGGTGTCCTCTCCCTGAAGAGGAAGGAATAGCAGAAACAATGTTTGATAAACTGACCATGACTCCCATTCCTCATCCTCCTGCACCACTGGAGGGGAGGAGTTAAAGAGAACTGGTAGTAGAATTGAGCCTAGGAAGAAGGGAGGGGTTAGGGGAAGGTGCTTGAAGATTTGGGGTTATTTCTCATTATCCTACTCTGATTTAATTGGTAATAAACTAATTTACCCAAGTCTGTTTTGCCAGTGGTGATAATTTCTGACTTATCTCTCCCTGTCCATATCTTGACCCATGAGCCTTTTGCTATATATTCTTTCCTCTCTTCAGCTGAGGAGGGGCACGATAGAGCAGCTTTGGTGGGCACCTGGCATCTAGCCAGGGTCAACCCACCACATTTACTTGTTTCCAGAAATCTCCATTACCATTCTCACTATCTTATTTCTGCTTTCAATTTGTCTTGTACCCAGAGTATGTCAGCAGCACGTAGAAGGAGAGGCAGAATTACTCTAAAATCAACTGAGGCAAAGGGGAGGGTTTTGAGTATCCCCACAAATAATGCACCAGTCTCTAACACTCTCCTGTAATTCCTTCTCTTCGAATACAGGCTGTCACCACTGTAATCAGACTCCTATTCAACCCAGACATTTTTGTAATGACCTAATTCTCCAATACATCCTGTATCAGGAGGTTCAGTTTGGGCTTTCATTTGTGATTCTTTTTACTGTCATCACATCTTTACACATCAAATCCACTTTCAGAGTTTGGTTTCTCACATAGTTACCTCACCCATACATCCATCCTCAGGCATTACAAGTGCCTTATTTCCTTCAGTAGCCAATGCTTTGCTTTCCCAAAATGTTAATAAAAGTAATAGGTTTGCCAAAAGCAAACTTTATTGTACAAAGTGGGCCTTTTAATTTTCAATGGCATAATTTAAGTAAATAATTTTTTTTTCCTGGTATTTTTCCTTAAAGGCAAGTAATAACAGCAATCACTTACTCCAGACTACTGTTACTTATTCAATGGAAGTTTATAACATGCATCCGTCCCAATGCAGACACACCATTTATCTCAGCAGTCCTGCACATGAGCTTATCTTCCTTTCCACTGCAGTTGTTTCCAGTGTTGGGTTTCCTTAAATACACCAAATGAAACAATCAATTCCTCCCTCCACCAGTTGAATCCTCTCCAGAGTATGCAACCTTATTCTGTACAGTGTTGGGTTTTAAGTTATGCAGATTTTTTTACCATTTGTGATGTAATCTCTTCTATATGCAGAAAGGGGTATAAGGTTAAAAATCACATTTCTTACACAGTCATGAGTTTGGAGGAGCAGGGTGAGTGTGTATTTAGGCTTGCTCTCTGTAAGATATACTGCAGTCTCTTGCTTGAGCCTTCATAGGCATCCATAAGACTACCTCTAGTAGGACTCAGGATAAGAGTGGGGGTGTTTGGGGAGGGAGTGGAGCACGCAACTTTCACTATCTATGTACCACTGAGAATGGGGTCTTATCAAGTCAGAGACTGTTCAGTCATCCCTCCACAGCTGCTGCTAAGTATTTTTCGCTGAACATTCTGAACAGTTGAATTGGGCATTTTTGCCAAGCTTGTCATAAAATGTGACAACTGCCCTGCAGGTGTCTGACCTCAGCTTTTGTATTTTGAATGTTTTGCTGCTTCAGATTTGTCTTAGAAAAAGAAGCAACTTCTTTGGCTTGTGCCAATGAGATACAGATGCAACACCTTAGGTTTAATTACTTACAGATCCTGATGCTCCAGAAAGAAAGCTGAAAATAGGAGATGTTCTGCGTACATGTGTTTCAATAAAATGTCAGTGCTTTCCGTCATACAAAATGGAAATAGCTTTTTAAACTGGGCGACACTCTTCATACAAAGTCAGCTGAACATTTTGGAGAAGGCTGCTATGTTTTGTAGACATAAATCAGATCCATTCAACAGCAAGAGAGTATTAAAACCAAATTTATCCTTTGCAAGCATTTAGGAAAATTTACAATTGCTTCATATTTACCCTCTTTACAATTCTACATGGGGAAACCTACCACTGTCTTAAATGCCTGTGCTAAAAACTAACATTAATGATTAAGAACAGTAATATAAATCTATGTTTAAGGAATTTTTTGTTTTTCTAAACACTTCTTACAGTAAGAAACAAGCTTTCTCTAAAAAATATATGTAAAGTAGATTGTTGGGTGTGACTAAACTATCATCTTTGCCTCTTGAATGAAGCAGTGAGCAAATGCATCAGTCTACAATTTGCAGGAGACTTGAGGCCAATGTGAGAGGATCAAAATGTTTCTGGATAATCAGATTCTTTTCTAGTAGCAGATTTTTTTCAGTAGTTCCTCTCTTTAGAAAAGAGATGAAAAGTAGAATTTGGTCAATATGCAATATGCCATTTTCTGTAATTTTCTGTTAAAACTACTTTCAGTCATCTCTATATACAACTTCCATATAAATATGTAGTTAGGCTACAGTGTAACAGCTCCTACCCTGTTTTTATTACTACCATTACTGTGTTAGTTAGGATAAAAAGCCTTATTGAATTTGAATAGACTACTCTGTAAATAGCAAAGAGTCAGAATTGCAGATCAGCATCCCATAATAGTTTACATTTTTACAGAAGACTGCTGTAAATGAAGAGACAGCAGTATAACATGTGACCAAACACTCAGACAATCTCATTATTTAAATGTACATCACATTTTTAAGGCTAGTGATCAGAATGTAAATTGTCAGTTTTAACTATTGGCTTTGACTGATTTGTCTCTCTTTGCTGTCATGGAAACCTACATTAAATTAAAGACAGAAAAACAATGGAACTAATTAATGTCCTATGCATCTTCTGTACAGTAGAATTATTGGGCAGTTATTTGTAACATCATGACAGCACCAGTAACATGCTTTTCAAATGCCTAGTTAAAGGATTGATTCTCAAAAAAAAAAGCATTCCTATAAAAATATAGATATAAAGACAAATAAGTCAGAAGTACAAGACGAATAGAAGAGAGTGTCTCCCTCCTCCTCTCCTTCCTGCCACCCAGATAACATATCTGAGGAGTATATTTAAATGAGAAAAGGCCATTTTAAAATACTCTTTCATTTAATCCCTGCAACCTGTCAGTTTCTCCATGAGATCTAGAAGTAACCTGGGTTAGATGCAATAGCCTGCCAGGCCGCTCTGAGAGGTGATGTCAGAGTGTGGGCCCTCATAGAGGGAGAAAGCATTAAGAAGGTAGTTAGAGGATGTTAAAGAAGTAGTTGAGAATGAAGGGTATCTCCTTATTAAAAACTATGTTGTCACCTACCTTCTTCCATTAATCTGTGTACCGAGATATCTCTGGACTTACAAATTTGACTTTTTCCACAAAGACTCAGTGTTTGAAGAGGTAGGAACCACCACATCTTACTTCTCTGTACTTCTTCTTAGAAGAAGGGTCTGCAGGTGCAGTGGTACACATGATGCTTTTATGCTCCTGCTGCAGCTTCATGAAAAAATGCAGTATTCACAGAGAATGTGGAAGAGGGTAGAGGACAACAAGGGTGAAAGTCCTGTAAGCTTAATGGAACTTTTTATTATTTAATCAAGTTCTGCAAATAAATAAGACAGAACATTCAAAGTAATACTTTTTTTCCCCAGGTCAATGAATAGTTATAGGATTTTGTCTTTGCCACTGACTCTAGGCTGCGACATAAAACACCTTATCTCAGGGAAGGAGATGTTTGTTGGATACTATAATTTAATTTCCCTATGACTATACATCCTCCACTTCCCAGAGTTATGAATGAATAAACCAAAGCATATTCCCAAGGTTAAACTGAATTGCTTCACACACGACTGATAAAACAGGGGAAAAATGTTTAAGCAGGAAGCATATTGTTTTCTGCTGATATACCACCAAAATGCCTGACCATGGCGGTGATGGGACCCCAGTGGCAGCGGCCCCACGCTGTCAGCCTGGCTGGGAGCCTCGGCTGTCATGCTTGCCCTTTTCTGTGCACAGAGCTGGAAAACACTGTGCACAGCGCTGCTACCCTGCCCAACTACGTCTGACAGCTCTGTTATTCTGAAGCTACTGACAGCACACATTTCTTGTGTTCTATAGCTTATAAAGAAGCTGTGCCTGTAAGGATGTGGAAGGTGTTGTTCAGCTAGGGTGCTCTGCTTGAACGGGGGCTGGGCAACAATTTGGAGGTCCCCATCTTTCTCTTGTCACTGGGAAAGAGCACAGACAACTCAGGAGACCACAAGAGCCTCAGTGACATGCTAAGTTTTCAGATGTCTCCTGAGCAAAAGAGATAAAAATAAACAAAAAATACTTTCTAGAGTGTGAAATGAAACTGTTCATTAGAACAGTTGCAGAATAATGAATGAAAGATGTCATTAAAGCTAGCCATACTTGTTAAAGGTTGTGATAGCACTAATTAAAGATATTATTTCCTCTGAATTTAAATATCAGCCGTTGACAACTAGTTATGCAATTAATGTGCATATGGCATCAGATATACTAAACAGTAAAAGAAGGAACCACAGGCAACTCAGCATTTATTGATGTGGCATCCTGAAGCTGACATATCAAAATGATAATCTTGATTTATTTACAGAAAGAAAAAAAAACAAACCAAAACCAAAGAGAGACACATTAAAAAATATTTAGTTTATCCAGCCATATTTCAGGAAATAAAATAACCATTTTAAAGAGTTCATCAGACATCAAGAGCCTTCATACCACAAAATGGACTGCCAGCCAAATGACTCCAGAGAAGAGTGGGACTGAGTGGAACAGGAGAGGAAACCCGGGAGGCTGCATCTGAGCAAGCATTTCTCTGTATGTTAGAAGTGAGTGATAGACCTTGCTGAGCAGAAAAAGGCCTGATGTGATTGATTAGAAACAGAGACAGGTGAAGTATGGAGTTATTTAAGGGCTCAAAGGAAAATGAAATACAAGCCCACTGGCAGAGCAGTGCCAACAGAAAAGTTCAATTTCTTCTTTGGCACCGAACTGGGTCAAAGAGTCATAAAAGTAGGGTTTTTTTCCACGTTACTTTGAATTAATCATGTTGTGCTGTTCAGCTCCTTGCAGCTGCTGAGGTGGCTGCTGGTCACAGAGCTTCTTTTGTAAAATGCTCATCTCAGAACTTTTTACCTGAGATGTGGAGGAATAGCTGTTCACTTCTGGACAGCACACATGCATGAGGTGGCCACCTCAGAGCTAGCCCCAAAGACACACTGCTCTCTGTGATTCTAGATGCTCAATATGCCATTTTCACCATTTCATTACTTTTTAAAAGCCTGCCTTATCAACCTTTCAATATCTATATATCATAATGACTAGTGACAATTTTTCAGTACAGCTAAAATTCTTGTTTCCACTTGAACAAATGCTAGAAAACCCTATCCTGCATTGGTATCATTCTGTAATTTAGTGATCCCAAATACAGATCAGAATCAGACTGTTGTGTTTATTAATTTCATAGGAGCCTTGTGAGACATCATATACCACCAGGCTTTTAGAATAGTGATAGCACAATTGTAGGTAGCTTGGCTAAGCCTGTATTCACTAAAGACTGCTTAAATGCAGGCAGCTAGACCATGGCTGAAGACAAATGGAAGACATTGCTATACTAGACTTCCCAGATCTAGTAAAAATATGCAGGTGTTCACGCATGAACCTTGGATCATCCAGTAACTCTGTTTCAAGTGAAAATTGTCCTCCTTACCATGTATGTAGAGATGGGTGTACTGACTGGAAAGAAGCAATACTTATCTCATCCTAAGGGATGAAATACTGTATTGTCAAAACTACAGATGTCACCATTCACTAAATGATGAACAATAATAATAAGGATAATATTTGAGACTAGCATAACATGTTTTATCTCTCTCAGATGTTAATATCTTAACTTGTAAATTATATGCCTATTTTTTCTAATGCCCTATAAAGCTTAACTTCTAGAATTATTTTTAAATGTATATAGTTTTGAATATGCTGTTCCATTTTTATCATATAATGTAATCATTATTTTCTCTGAAAGAATATAATTATTTTCTCTCTGAAGGAATATTTTGCTTTGGAATATTATCTCCAAATAAAGCACATTTTCCTCAAGGGAGTATTTCAAGTGTTCTAGTTCAAGGTGACCATTCTGGTTAATTTTAAAAATCATCGCAGAGTTTTCAGCTTCCACAGAAAGAACAGCATGCACAGAGATCTATAGCTTATCTCTCCTCTTCTTTAGAGAGACCTGAGAAACAAAACTTGACTATTTCTGCTTGCTTTATTTTTCAAATATCTGTAAAGGAAGTTCAGACCTTGAAGAATCTGACTTACTCATCAGTATTGGTTACATTTTCTGATTATGTTAGATTTTGTAGCCACTGAAGGTGAAAAATGCCTTCTCTTTTCATCCCACAGTTCACATCCCTCACCAGGCTCATTATTCCTCCTGTATGCATCCTCATTTTCTCTCATCCTGCTCCTAACCCATCTGCTGGCAAGCCAGCAAAGATATGGTCAAGAAGTGTTAGCTTATTTTGCTTATTGGATTGGCAACAGGACTCAGTTCCACCACCTCAGCTTTTTGCTAGAAAAAATTTACCCTCTACACCCTGCATAAATTCTAGTTTAGGTAGTTAGAGTGAGTTTGACAGGCAAAAGTCTTTTTCCTTTTGGCCACAACTGTTTTGCAAGCAATTTAAATAGTCATCTTCTTCATAGTTCTTGACTTTTCCTTGGTGAGGATGTAGTTTGTAAAAAGTAAAATATCAGTAGAAAAGGAACCTTAAATCCTTCTTTGTCATGCATACTTACGAATTAGTCTTTTCTAATGAGAGCTTTATACTGCAAAACTGTCATTAATTTAATAACAGGAAACCATTAGTCATTTTTGAAGTCTCAGTATCAGCTTCTTACTGTACTTTACAAGTACAATAAATATAATTTTAGTTCAATAAAATAGAATTAAGAGCACACTTATGATGTAAAAGTCTGTAGCTGACTTTTAAAGTAATAAAAGCTTTGATAAATTTTAATGAACCAAGGCAAAGTTTTGCCTAAGTAGGCAATATTAAAACAATAATGCATTAAAGAGCTTCCTGTTTTGGTTCAGTCTCACTATTTGCCATTTTAAATCCACTCTATTTGATATAATTCCTATAATGCAAAATTTAAATTGCCTTAGACTCCAGATTTTTTTTATTATTTACTTACTTACATCTTTTATATGTATATAGTCAGACTTTTGGCTTTCACTCTCTCCTTTTGGAGATCTGGCAAAAAAATCCCTAACTTTTAATATTTGGCTACATAAAAAAAAAATGGACTTGTCATCCTAACAGGAGTAAAAAGGAAAGATCTGACTCAGAGAGCTAATGTATTACCCAAAGCCCACAGCAGTTATTGCTATTTTGATATTACTTGCTAGTTCCATGGTGGTTTGTTGTTTTAGTTTTAGTGTTGGTACCCTGACTTATACGTCAACCTATTCTAAATAAAAAGGAATTCACCTATGTGTTTTATCTGGTTTGAACTAAAAGTATCGTTGCTAAAACCTCAAATATATTCTAAAGTAAACTAGGAACAATTTCCAAGATATATTACATCACTAATAGTCTCCAAAAAGAACTTTAACATTTTTTGGACTGGGTATAAATTTGTAGGATCTGTTCAGTATCAAAATTTTGCAGTGAAAGTGTTCAGCACTTATTTTTGTTCTATTTTGCATTTACTCTCTGGATGTCTATGGACAATTTTACTGTCTTTATCCAAGACAGTTTTTCAATCTGATGTCTGTCCCACAGTTGCTGGGCTTTGTTAATGCAGTGTGGAGCTGCATCTTGCAAAGCACACCTTTAGCGGAGTTTTTAGTACACACTAATTGCTGTCCCAGTTTCTATAGCACAGGTAAGAATTGATTCTGCCTGCCTGAAACCAGTAGATTTGCGTGATGAACTCATTACTCTGATTATGAGAATCACTTTACTTACAAGAGCTTGGTTATCAGACTAATTAGACACTCTAGCTATCACGTTTGGCATTCGTAACATTTAATGCAGAGAATGAAACAAAACCACAAAAAAAATTGCAAAAAGCCTAGCACTGCTTGCCTAAATTGGCAATTGAGGAGTCCGAAGCAAAGTCTAAGGGCTTTTCTTCTTTGCCATCTCATTAGGCTGAGAGCACTGCAACTTGCTCCCCTGCAAGCTCTCCTGAGAATACTCCTGCCACAGCGCTGGAGTTCTGCTTCTGTCCAAAAATGAACAATATTCATCCCTGCCACAAATGTGCAGAGGATTATTGTAACTATCTACACTACAGACCTGGGACATGGCCAAGGCTAAACTCAAGCTCATAAGGGTCTGCTTTGGATAGCGGCTATCCCCCTGCAAAGGCAGAATGAAGCAATAATTGTGAATTCCTAAGAGGAACTTGACTGATACTGAAAATGCTTGAAACAAAAGGGATTCTTTCTCCCAGAAGTTCTATATTTACCTGTGTTTATGATAAAATTCCTCTTGCAGTGAAAGCTTTGTGTGAGAAAAATTTATTATGGGTCAGCAAATAAAATCTACATCTCAGAAAGAACGAAGCAGAAGACAGGTACCTAAGAAAGATTCCAGGATGCAACAAGACATACATGAGATAAAGTATCTATTGCAGCAGTTTCTAATGCAAAAAAACCCAAAGTTTAAACTATGCCAAAGGCCACTTCTGTTTTTATGAGGAATGTATTAAAGTTAAATACAAAGATATCTATATATATTTCAAGGTGACAGCAACTTCTCACAAGAAACAATTAGTCACCAGAACAAAATTCAATATAGGCAGACTCGAGACAGTGTTCCAGTAGTGGAAATTAGTATCTTAGAGTACTAAAATCACCACAAAAATAACTAACTATGGGATCATGCATTCACCAGTTGGTGAAGATGTCACAGCTAACATTCATTTAGCACAATCATCCAAAGGTTAGCAACTGACAATGTTGAGTCCAATATAATTTCCACAGCCAGAAATAATATCCTGAATATTCAGAGCTTGAGACAAATCTTTCCTATATTCTCTTCTTCCAATTATCCTCTCCTTCCTGCTGTCTCATTGCCTTTTCCTGTCCTTTTTCCTCCATCACTATTTCTTCTAAGTGTCAGTCTTAGATATAAAACTTCTATATTTTTCCCTATTCCAGATTTACATTAATGCAGTGATGAATTGATCTAGCTATTTGAGGAAAGTACTCACCTTTTGCTCCCTTTATAGCAAAAAGAATTCACTCATCTAAGCTCTGTGCAAGAAACTAAGTATAACTTTCTGCCTTGATTTACAATCTCTTCTTGCCTGGAAAGGAATCTAAAGCTCATCAGATATCTAGAATAGCCCAGGATTACATGGCCTGGGGTTCATGATCTCAGCTAAATTCACATAAATAGGAAAACATATGTTGTATCAATAAACATGTTGGTGGCTGTTCTCCAGCACCAAGACCAAATGTCACAGAAAAGTCTTTGTTTGGACTATTAAACTGTTAACTTCTAGAACAGGGTGATGACATGCAAGCTACCTATTGGGAGAAATCTGGATGCATCTGGGTGTTCTCTGGAATGGTGCTCATGCTCCCACTCACACCTAGGTTAAGAGGGGATCTAAAAAAAATTAGCAGGATCAAAGATTGTGTTAGAGAGTCCAGGAAGAATACCAAGTTTTAAATTACTATCACAGACATAGCCAAAGAGGACAGTATCATTGTCTTTGTTCCCATAAAGCAGGCTTAGATCATCTGGGTATATCCAAAGAGAGCACTGAGCACCTTCATAACTCTCCAGAAAAACTGGATATTTGTCAGGATCTGTTGATTCATGACCTTTTGGGGACCCACCACATACTATTAAGATAGACATCACTGCAGCTTGACTTTCCTTATCAACAGGAGTCCTTACTGCTGAAGAGGCAGTCAGCCAGTTGCAAACACCTAACCTATATCCTAACAGCAGATACCACAAGCTCCCTGCTCCCTTCCAAAAATATAATGTAATTTTTCTGTTAGATTATGAACTTTACTTACAGCTTTTAGTATGGAGTCTCATGAAGCTTAGAAAGCTGGTCATATTAGGAAACAGTAAAGAAATTTTCAATGCCTTGTAAAATATTTTCACTCTAAGTTAGGTCTACTATGTCAAGGCAAGTTACACAGCTACACCTTCACAGCCACTAAGCAAACTGACCTAAACCACCTCCTCTTGGTATTTGGTGTCTTTTATAGGTAATTGATCCCCCTTGATTGGTTATTTTCAGCTCCACCCTTGGCCAGGTGTTCTTGCTTCCTTAAGTCTTTAGGTTTATACACAGTTCTGATGTCAGTTTGAGGACCAGAGCCATGCTATGGGGCAGTCCCACATAATATTTCTTCCAGTCTATTTTAGAAAGGGCAGCTACACAGGGAAGTGATAATTTCCAGTTATGTGTGTACATGCATGTACATTAAACAACCCATCCAACACTTGAGACTGAATAAACTATTTCTTCCCTCCAGCATTCTTTTTTTTCTCTTTTTTACCTCTCCTTTCCTTTGAAGACAGATTGGGATATTAGGTCAATTCAGAAATGTATGAACATTTTTGTTATGATATATGTTCTTCACTTGTTCCAGTTTTCACTGGATTTGAAACATAGTCTTAGTCTATCTGGTAGCAGTAATGTACTTTTGTAGATCTGTCTTATGAAATGCACACAGTTTCCATAGATTGGTGAGTAGAAAGAAAAAAACTTCAAAATGCAGAGCCACACTGAGAATGTAGCTAACACTTCTTTATGGGTTGTTAAATATATGAAACATATTATTCTGTCTATACTAGGAAAATGACCTATAAGCTGACAAAAATCTTCATCTTTCTCCTTCTGCTGCCTTTGAAATTGTTCTGACAGTTTAAAAAGGATATAACAGCCCTAAGCAAGGCTATTAAAAATAAGATCACTTCAGTGTTCCAAAAGTTCTGAGGAACGGTCCAAATGTTTTTTTTTAGATTTATCTATTTCAAATCAGCATAGAAACCATTTTGATATATTATTTTTTTAAAACAGACTTCTGGCTTTTGTGATAAGCTGTATTATTTTCAGAGCAGTTAGTGGATCTACTCATGTTTGAAGACAAGTCATGTAATGACTACTCTTGCCAAATTGGTACATAAGGAATAACCTCACTCAGTCCTAATGCATGTTGTGAGAAAGATATTTAAAATATGGATCCTTTCAGGAACACTACTCATCTTGCCCAGGGGACACCCAGATATTTGGGGAAGGATAAACATGCATAAAATGCAGGATCTTAGAGAGGCATGTTCTAGTCTCAAGGTGGGACTATGCTAGGAGCTGACATTTCTACAGCTCACTCATCTATGCTTGAAATACATATGGCATAAAAAAAGGTCTGATAAAAAACAGGACTGCTTTTCAATTTAAGAAAGAATCTCTATTACCAGAAATGCCTCTATATGTGATAAAACTGGCTACAAGGCTCACATATATTTAAGCATTTATTCAATTTCATTTCTAAAATGAAGGTTATAAATCAACCCCAAGCCCTCCCTGAAAGAAGCTGTTATTCTCCAAGCTATTATGAGCATTTACAGAAGTATGATTCTTTTCTGTGTCAGATGTTATGAAAGACAGTTCATACTTCAAATAATATGATTTATAAATTGAGATTTTGAAGCTAAATTTAATAAAGCTCAGAGAAGACGCATGAGCCTCAAAAAAGCTTTTTAATATAGCTCTTTTGGAGTTGAGATGCTACTCTTGTTCTATATTAGCTGTTCTGTATTCTTGTGTATGCTGGGGTTACTGATGGATGTCAGCAGAATTACCCAGTACAGAAGGCTTACCTTCTTTCCTCTTCTTTCTACTCTCCACAAGAATTTAACAGATGACAAATTGCCTTCCCGTATCTCATTACTTTTTTGTGCGTGTATAACTAAAAGTCTTTCCAGTCTTCACGTTTGTTTCTTCAGTTGCCAACTTTTCACTTTGATGATGTAATTCCTCAAAGAAAGATTCTCGGTTAGTATTCCCTTTGGTTCAAGGAATTGTTGGGAGATTCACCACTGTATTAATTTTCTTATATATCCTGAAGGTCCAAATGATTATCATTTGAAAATCAGCAGTTCTGGTCAGGTACAGTCCCACAAAATCATGAAAAGGTTGTCATGAGTGGAATTTCATTCAAATATACTTTTCAGTATGGATTTGGGATTTGACATTTTGAATTAAAAGAAGTAAGATTTCATTTCAATTCATCCAAGAGCACAAAAAAAAAAAAAAAATTGATGACACTGTAGTTCTTACAGAAAATGATATTTTGAAAAAAATACAAGTATTTTGATAATAAAATTGCCTAATTTTGTCATCTTGTATATCCCTTCCAGACAAGAGAGCAGCAGATCAGATCCAGGCTACACACCTAACCTTAAGTCTTGCTTCATATAACTGGGGATTAGAGAAGAGAAGAATCAAGAGGAAGGGACAGTGCAACCAAAACAAGTACCTTATTTCCCTTTCAAATCAGTGGAGAAATACAGGTTTTTCTGAAGACTTTTGAAGTGTCATCCAGACTGGTCCAGCTGGATAATTACTTTTCACTGAGATTGCAAAGGTCAAATAAGAAGATAGATTCATTTATATCAAGAAATCTGTGGGCACTATCATCACATTTTGCTTAGCATTCAAGTAGTCATCTCATTTGGAAAGCAGGAAATATGATCTGTAGTGTGGGAAGCCAGATCTACAATTTTTCACAGACTACATGACTGCTTAACTACAAGCCCACAAAGTGTTTTGTGCAAACACACTTAACTACACTTTCTACCCAAAGTCTGTTTTCAGTTTTTATCCAATGACAATCTAATGTAAAAGGCACTGTTTTGGGAAATCTGTTTGACACTACTCCTCTTAGTCTGAGTCCTGACTATGTCTGAATTTCTGACTTTCTCTAGGAGGGTCAGCAGTTTTTTAGTTAAGTGAACAGAGTGTCATTGCCTGTCTACTGATGTGGGGACTGCAGCAGAGTTCTCAATGGAAGATTGGTACTGAACTTCTCAGAATATATACTTCTAAATATCCTTGGGAAATCAAAGTTTGATACCCCAGCCAAGTGGGGAGATGTCCATTAAATTTAGTAGGCTGATGACATTTCTGAATTTTAGTCACCAAAATCTTACCTTGGGCAGGATTTCGAAAACCTGATATGTACCCTTACAGAGCATGATAAAACCTGGAAAGACATACTAGTCCAAAACAGCCTGGTCAAAAGAAACTCAACATTGACACAAGCTGCAACTGTGTTGTTGTCCATACACCATGATGTAACTATTCCTTGTTAAATTCCAGTTTGTAAAATGAGACAGAGTCAGTTGCTCCTGTTACAGCCCATTTGTGTGTTTACAATGCAATTACCAAAATGAGCAGAAAAAAACCTAACTGAGAAATGAAACACAACTCTAGATGCAATTACTGTAGAAGAAAGGCAGATTCACTGTTTCCTTCCATTAGTATTCCAGGAACTGACTCATAAGAGGAAATCTCATGGATTCCTGCTAATCATCTAATGTTAGTTATAACAAAAATGTAAATGTATTTGATGCAAATTATTATTGTTTCTAAATTACAAGTGAAAATCCATTAAACAGGCTGCTAATTCATCAATAATGAAAATGCTGATATTTTAAGAGTTTATTGCTGGGTACACATAAAATACGATTAAGAAATATTCCATTTGTACTTGCAGTGTTCTTTTCTTCATGGTAGTAAATAAATAAAATGTTTTTTC
>WUAM01000321.1:2791642-2805114 GCA_024336885.1 Actenoides hombroni
AGATGGACTTAACTATCAGCAGGCATTACCACACAAAAGCAGATACCAATATTAATTAAAAAACCCCTTTGCAAAACTTAATACCTTAAAAAAAAGAGGTCACCAAAAATTTTTCACACTTTTCAGTCTTCCATAGACTGAACTGATTTGGCAAAAAGGGAAAACCAGAGAATTTTAAAAACCAAGAATTTTAGACTTGCTTACCATAGATTGACTAGGAAGGGATGCTCCAGACCTTGCATTATCTGTAGCTCCCGAAAAACATTTCGAACTTCATCTCTCTCAATGCACTTCTGTTTATTCATATATTTCATGGCATACATTTTCTTGGTGTCTCTCTTCTGTACAATGCACACCTAATGGACAGAAAAGCAAAAGAAAAAATTTGACACCTACAGAAAGGAAACTCAATTGTGACTTTCAAAAAACATAGCCTTTTATGATATTGCAATAATCAAAATCAGGATAGTACTACCTAGGAACACCTTCAGACAGTCTACATCACAGCTATGTAGGATTCTTTGTAATAGACTGTAATTAATAAATTAACAAAAGAACATCCCACCCATGCATAAGAAGAAATGGAGACCTAGAAAAGTGGCGTAACTTTCAGAAGTTACACGGTAAATCTGCGAGGAATGCACTCCAAATGCCACTTCATTAGTCATAGAAATTAGTGCCTCCCACCTAGGAAAGTGCACAGTCATAGTACAGACTCCTGCAAGTCAATGCACACATCTTGTTTACTGCATTGTAGACATAGCCTACATTCACAAGGCTCAATATTTCATCTGAATATCGGAATGTCCCCTTAATTATGGTTGAAAAGGAAAAGAATTTTCATACAGAGATTCATCACAATATTTCTGAAGTCACAAGAGACTATTACAATGATTTAGTCTCTTGCAGTAAACTTCTTTGCTTTAACTTCGTTTTCTTTTTCTGACAGAAGTCTAACAGTTTTGTAAATGCGGGAAGAAAATCTTAGTCAAGAGAAATCTCATGTACGGTCTGGATTGCTTTTCATCATGGTAGTTTATCTTGTGAATGATGTTAGAGAGTGTCATTGTCACCACATCCAAGAACCATAATTTTAAATATGATTTCTGGAAACACAGGAATATAAGGCTGTTCTGTGTCTCATCCCCAAAGCTGATGTAAATCTCACCTTCATAACAGCCCTACGTACACACATAGAGCAAAACTGGATCCTCAACAGACTTTTGCTCTGAAGAGCTTTTCTGTTAATTGATCACAACTTGTTTAAGTGGCACCTCTAGTGTGTCTTCACAGCCAAGACAATATTAGTAGAAAATATTTTTTGGTGTAACATGTGTGACTGATACAGCCATAGGCTCCAGTCAGAATTTTTTGTCATCAGGACGTATATAGACTATGTACTGGAAGCTTTTGGTTTAGATAGCATAACTCTGTAGAGTCTTGATTCAAGGGTACTCTGCATTCATGTGGTGTGAGCACTGTTATTTTATATGTATATTTATGTACATATACACATACACACTCCTATATTATACACACATAAAATTATAGTATTCACACAGAGTATACACACAAAATTGGTGCTCAGAGATCAAATTACAATGTGGTGCCAACCAAACATAAATCTTTTGCGTCTGAGTTGTATTTTAAGGAACTTACTTCCTCAAAATTCACAAATGGTCTGGAGAAATGAAGAAAAGTTCCCACAGCTGAAACTTCTGACTTTAACAAGGTGTCATCTGGATTCTATACCTGGTGACGCAGCATCAGCACCAGGGTTAGGGTCCCTGAGAGACCTACTTTGTGATCACTTATTTCTTCAATGCAGAAGAAAAGCCCCAGGAGGATACCATCAGCATATTTTACTTCCCCTATCTTTTTCCAGTCCCTGCAAGAGGAACTGGGCCAGTGAAAACAAACCACATTTATTTCTCTGCAACTCTATTTCCATGAAGCATATCCTTGAGCTCAAATCTACACCAAAGAAATGAGTTAATAGACCACTATTAACCTATAATGATAAGGTGTGATTAAGCAGAGTTTCTAATTACCTTTCCTAATATCAGGAGATGTTCTGCTAATTAAGTAAAACATGGATGGTAATGTTTTGTCTTGAGCCCATCAATATTGCGCAATCTTGGGCTGCTATGGAATATCTGAACGTTGGTGAATCCCTTAAGATAACTAAAGGTTCACACTTATATGGAAAGAACCCAGGCTGTGGACTAATGGGGAATTGGAGTTGGCCTTTTGGGAAAAAAAGAGGTGACAGGTCGGGTTGAAATGAAATGGAGGGATGGAAATGAATCGTTCAAGCTTCCACAAGTTCTTGAAACATATAAACAGAATTTGCAGGGGCAATTCCTGGTATCTTGTCTGAGATTATGTGGAAACTCCAATTGAGTGAATAACATTTGTATTGGGTCTGACTGAGCTGGAGTTAATTTTCTCCATAGCAGCCTTCCCAGTGCTGTGCTTTGCACTGAGAGCTGAAGAGGTGCTGATAACACACCTGTGTTGTGGCTACTGCTGAGCAGAGCTCACACAGCACCAAGGCTCTTTTTCCAATATTTTCCCCCACAGTGGGATGGGGTGGACAAGATCTTGGGAGGGAACACAACTGGGACAGCTGACCCAAACTGACCAAAGGGTTATTCCATACCATATGATGTCAGTTGAACTATAAAAGCTAGGAAAAAGGTGAGGGGGGACACATTGGCTTGTCCTCTGGAGCAACCGTTACGTGTTTGGAGTCCTGCTTCACAAAAAGGGCCAGACATTGCCTGCTGATGGGAATTAGAGATTAAATCTTTGTTTTATTTTGTTTCCATGTGTGGCATTGTTTTGCTTCTTCATTAAACTGCTTTTGTCTTAGCCCACAAGTTTCGTCATATTTTCTTCCCCCTGGTTCAGCTGAGAGGAGGAGAGGGGACCTGATAGTGCGGCTCAGTGGACACCTGGCATCCAGCCAAGATGAAACCACCACAACATTATAAAGTATGATGCTTATGGATTTTGGCTGAGACCCTAAGTCCAGAAGCTCATTCACTTACATGAATTGCAGCATGATTTTCATATGAAATTTGACTAAGACTGAGGTGTTTATGGAAGTCTTTAATTCCATTCTATGAAAAGCCTCCTTATTGAACCATTGACTAGTGAGATTGATGAGAGAATGGAGTTTTACTCAGCTGAGAGTTATAGGCTTGACCAATGTGGCAAACTAGGATCATATACAACACTTAAATATGTAATGCAAACAGGTTTTAAAACAGTGCTGTGACTACAGAAGACACTTTGTGCTCTTACCTGCCAGTAAAGACAAGGGTATTCAGAACAGTTGAAATAGATCTTCTATTGTTAGTAGACTAGCACATAGCTTTAAAGCAGAAAGAAAGTAAACATTTTCTAGTAATGTGTACCTACATGTATCTTTTAACATGGTTTCAAAATCAGTTGGACTTTTATGAATGTACTAAAGCTACTTCCTACTAAAGCTCAGGGAATACACCGCATCCACATTGATATTATTGTGAAAAATGCTATGACAGCACTGAATCATAGTGGTGTTCTTCCCTGGTATTTCTATCTGCTGGCTGTCAGCTCTTCTTCTGAGCAGGATGTCAATGGGCTGAAAACTTCTCTACTGCAGGAGAGAAAGGAAAAGCCCTTGAGCTCTCCTCACATGTGTAGTCTTAATGGAAGATATTTAAATTGGGGTTTTTTGTTTGTTTATGGTTTAAATTCTTTCCAAAATAGTCATTTTAAAATAGGGAAAAACAGGTGCTCTGGCACCTCACCAAACAAATTCTGTGATGACTCATTATTGTTAAAGTCTGTGCAGAATTTACCCATATCAGTATGGAAGGATGTCATGCTTACATTACTAAAACATCCTTTTTTTGAGGTTTTCTGTGAATATCATCTACCAAAGCCCAGACAATGCCCTGCTCAAACTGATATCACTACTTCACCAGTCTCTAAATGTGATGCTTCAAACCAAATATGTGTCACAAACTCAAGAGCTATCCAGCTTTATAGTCATCAGATAGTGACAAACACATCCATCTCCACCTAAGATATGGGTCTAAATAGGTCAGGGGACTATCTGTAGGGGGAACGTCTCTCTTTTAAAGTCCCTCTAAATAGACTGTAGATGATTATCTTGAATGCAGGCATCTGTGTTGTACATGTTTAAAGGTAAGTTATATGAATGTCTTTTAATTTTCTTTGGAGTTTTATGGTGCTTTTTATAAAGGTCTCTTCTGAAAATATTCCCTTCTTAATGGGGATTTCTCTACATGTCTTAGCTGTTATCTGAGGGTTGTATCTTTTTTATATCTGGGAGAGGGTAACAATGAATTGCCTTCAAACCTATCAGGTTAAAAGAAATCCAACCACCTTGTGACACAGAGCCACTTTCCCTTAGAACTGAGGAAGAAAACCAATAGATTATGACTGCAGCGCCAAACTTAATTTTTCAGGTGCAACCTATGCTATTGTCCACTGCTAAGCTACCTTCTTAGATTTCCTCTGATTTCATATGAAAAACATAGACCTCCTACAGATCAAGTCTGATCTGCTGATTAATAGGTCACACAGCCAATGAGACTGTTATGGTTAACAAAGTGCCCTATGGGCTATTTCAGAGCTAGGTAAGTGAAGTGAGAGAGTTATGCCTGGTAAAACTGGGACAGAATTTGCTAATAGTTTGCTGGAGAAAGTTGTGTAATGCTGTTTTGGCTGAGTAGTTATAGGTAGCTTCAGAAAAGCTACTCCCAGAGCAAAAGATGGAGATGGCTGAGATGGCTGATGCTGCACAAGACAGATTTCTCCTGTTTCCCATTAACTTCAAAAGACTTCTAGCTGCTTGGCCTAGAGAGAACAGCAGGGAGTGGGAGCGCTTAATCTCAATAAAGTCATTTTGGTCAGAGTTTGGCACATGAGTGCTTAGACTTAAAACTACTTCATAATATGGTTTCATGGCAGGTCATAAAAAAGGAGAGATGCAAAACTGCAGTCAGAGAAAACTCCTCTATGCAAGATCAGGGTTAGGTGGAGAGCTGACAACTGGAGTACTCATCTCAGCTGTGCTCCTGTATCATAATCTTACATATCAATACATACAGTCAGGTCAGTAGATCAGATGGGGCATCTGTAGCTGCCACAAGTAATCACAGCCCACCAGAGGGGCTGTGGCATTATATGGGCAGACGATATCTAAATGTAAGGGATTACAAAACAGAAATCAGCTGTATGTTTCACACTCAATGTGAGAATTGACAAACCTGCTGTGAAGCCTTCATCTGAAACACTGCTACCTTGTCTATTCTTACCCACATACTCTGAAAAACTAATGCTCATAGTCTCAGCCTATAAGCAGAGTTGGAAATATTTACTCAAAGACACTGGAGAATAGATGTCATAAGTTTGGCTTTACACTGCCAGGGAATTTCCTTGAAATAGGGGAATTTATTCACAGATTCCCCTGAGCAAACCACAACAGCTGGAGCAGGGACAAAGCATCTGCTTAGTAACCTTTCATATTAACTCAAGCTGAAAAAATAGGTGGTTATACTGTCAAACAATATCAATATTCTGGAGTTGTGTGTTATGCTGCTTTTAGGATGCAGCATATTTTTTTCTGAAATACTTTTCATGTTATTTAGTAAAGTACCATCAATTAGTGCAGATGTGATTCTGGGCTCTCACGTGTTTTACACAAATGTAGTTTCAATTACTTCAGCAGAGGAAGTCACTGATTGATCAGAAGTCACTGATTGATCAGTAGTCACCAAATTGATCAGAACTAAGTCCCATGTCTCAGCATCTTAGACAAATAGGAGGAAGAGTTTGCACATTGAAATCATAATCTGAATTCAATTTAAGGAGGTCAGTTTGTTCAATATACCTGCTCTCATGAACAGACAACTTGAAGAAAATTGGTACTATAATATCCCTGAAAACTAATTGTGACAACTGAATACAAATTATTTTGTGGCAGTAAGTTTGCAATTACATGGTTACCGTTGCAGTAAAGAACAATGATAATTCTTGTATTTCATTCCTAGTCAGTTTTTTTACTTATTGTATGATCTTTAAATACATAATTTTTTGCAATGTTCTGTTTTGTTTTGTTAAGAGTGATGGCACTACAAATAACAACGTGGAAAAAATTATCTAGATTAAACATGAGAAAGCACTTTTAAAGTATCATGTGTCATAAAGAAATAGCTACTTAGAGCAGTGTTCCATATTTTTGGTTTGAGCATTTTAAATCATCTATTTCTGAATTGACTTAGAAGGCAAACATTTAATATATAAAGAAAACCTATTTCGACAAAATTTCTGACATGGCCCACTTCAAATATATTTGGAAATACTAATAGCTGGAACATACCAAACATTACTAACTTAAAGATCTTCCAAAAAAAGAAAACAGAAACATTAAATGTTTCCTATTACATATAAGGACACCAAAGCATGAGGAAAGAACTCCATTCATTTACCTAGTAAAGCAAGGTCCCTGAAGCCAGCAAGGCTACCTTTTTTCCACATATCTTGCTGGGGTACCACTATCACCCTTGCAGGAGCTCTACCAGTATCTGTATGTACAGATATCTACACTGTCTATGTATACATGTTCCCAGAAGTGGGGGCAAGTATTCACTGAGTGGTCACACACCAGTCTGCCCTAGCTTGCATGTCACTTATCTTGAACAAAAGAAACAATGACTTACACAGAAGCTGTGGCTGCGATGGTCCTACACAGGCTCAGAACTCAACTACTTCACCTCTGTCCCTCACCAGGGTGCAACCTGAGCTCTGAAAGGACACCTAAGTGAGTCTGGTTGTTTCTGCAAACAAGAGCATGCTCGTTTCCCTTCTCTCCACATCCATTTCCTACACTCCTCACAACTGCTGTGATGTATTTCCACTTTTTGGGGGGAAGATGCTACAGTGTGTACAAGATTGCACCAGCTCTTAATATGGCCCTAAGAAACAATGTGTACTGAGGCAGCAACTTAAAAGAAAGCGGCCGCTTCTCAGAAAGGACAAGCTCTAGAGATACAACGCATTTGATAACAAATGGCCTAGGAATTCCTGTAACAGCAAATGTTGCTACTGTGAATTGAAAATGCCAAAAGAAAAGGCAGGGACCTACTTTCTGAAGCCAGCTGGAAGGGATAGAACATTTCTGCTGAAGCATTTAGCCCCGATGGAAGAGGTAAGGTGCTGAGGATCACCTTGAGCTTTGCACAAGAGTAAGCTGAGCTGTGGAGTCTCTGTCATATCAGATACCTCCTGCAGCAATATCCTGCAGAGGCCCAAGGTTGCTGTAGCAACAACAGCAATTTAAGAAATATTGAGAGAGAGAGACCAGTTGTATCAACAGCAATAAAATAAAAAATTAGAGCACGTCTTAAAACATCCTACTGCTCTCAGAAAACACAAAAGGCCACAAAGCAGCCATAAAGGAA
This sequence comes from Actenoides hombroni, assembly GCA_024336885.1. Lineage (NCBI taxonomy): Eukaryota > Metazoa > Chordata > Aves > Coraciiformes > Alcedinidae > Actenoides > Actenoides hombroni. The sequence continues at coordinate 2,799,124 of WUAM01000321.1, forward strand.
GAAGGCAGTTTAAGGAAGGTGTGATAGCGAACACAGTGTTACATGTTGCACGGTGCTAGAGCATAGTAGACCCCAAACAGTAAACAGCAAGTCAATAGTGATTAGAAGTCTTGCATCATTTGTTGGCGTTTTCTGCTGCCAGGTACTTCCAGAAGGACACTAATTGGAAAAGTTGCCAGCAATGAGGCTTCTAAATGAATGGTAAAGGCGAGGCTGACTCACAGAGAATGACACCGAAACAGTGACTGATTTACCAAGTTGTGCTTTTGCCTATGGCATAATAGGTCATTTTAAAATGGGTTTATTTCTTTCCTTGTCTGTGGCAGGAAAAACAAGATGATTGGTGAGATCCTTGCATTTGTTTAGGAAAAATAAGCCTGTTAGACCAAGGACTCTTCTGTTGCATTTGACAGCTGCAAAATAAGGATTTAAGTTTAGAAGGCACTTATGCATGAGTCCATTCTTTAATTAAACATGTTTTCTCAGGCTCTGAAACTTTATTCACACCCATACCCAAAAGCACGACCATATCCCCAAAGCAGGTTCACAAGAACACTGCAGCCATATGAACCTGTAAGAAAATTAGATGTTTCTAGAAATATCATAGAAACATTCACCAGCTTCCTGAATGTCATGGGAAGGTTGGATCAGACATCAGCCAACAAGCCTTCAAAAAGCAAGTAGACTTGTTTTATTTTCCTGCATGATGTGGAATGGTAAGGAACCCCTTGCAAAGGCAGATATAGTAAAGGTGTGCATGGGGAAGCTTTGAAGAGAGGTGCAGATGTTGTTTGTGATGGCCAGCATGATAAGGATATATCTTTAAGTGCTTATGCTGCACCTAATTTGCACTCCTGAACCTCTATTTAGCTTGACATGATGTTCCATCAGTGTATTACGATAATAAACAACAAGTCCCTTAAAAATCAGGGTGATGACACTAGAAGCATATTCTTCTGTTGACCTCAAAGAAGGTTTCTCTTGGAACCTAATGAACTCAATAAGGACCATGCCACAAAGGACCATGCTGTTCTGTGAGAAGTATTTCAGGCTTCTATAAAATGAAAGTAATTTTCCTGCATGGAAGGCCAAGATGCAGTGAAATCCTGTGTGTGTGCTTACTGCCTTAATACAGAAGTAGCTGTCCGGCACTCAGCTGGCGTATACTCAACAATCATTTAAATCAAGATCTAGATAACTATCACTTGATCAGTTACCAAGCTTATATTTCACCTTCAAACTTATTCCTGTGAGTAACTGTTTCTGATATTTTATAATATGGTTTTCTCTGACTGCATGGCCTTATATTTACCTGTATTTAAAATTTCAAACCTTGTCCTAGTCTTTATTATATGAAAGAAAGGTCATCTACTCATGTGTAAATAAACCATTAATCTTCGTTTCAACAAAAGTCTGTTGAATTCAACAAACGTCTGTTGAATTCAACAAACATTTACTCAATGATCATAATTACAGTGTATGTCAGTTTATATAGTCCCAAGTGTATTGAATCTATGTAAAGTGGTTTTAAAATACTGCAATCATTTTAAAGAGACCAACAAGTCCAGAGATTTAAGAAAAAAATCACTCTAGTGGATTGTCTAAAAAAGTAGTCTGCTCTTACTTTGTTTTGGGGACTGGTTTCTATGTTCAGCTAATCCCCATTTAGGAGATTTAATTATTATAATCATTTTTACTCAATTAGTTTTAGTGAATGTATGGTATCAGAAATAATTTAATGAACTGTCAGAGTCAGTTCATACTGATGATCAGATGTCAAAAAGGAGAAGGCTACAAAACCTATGTTTCTTTCTCCTAGTCTAATCACATCACACCAGAAGTACACAAAGGAATTCTTGATTCGATTTTTAACTGCTAAAAATAAATTGATTCTTACCTTTCCAAAACTCCCTTTCCCAATAGCCCGCAATATTTGAAAGTGGTCAAAGTTAACTGCAAAATAAAGGAGAGAGGAAAAGGAGAAGAGTTTGTAGACTGCTAATTCAGAATCAGAAATCAAATAAGAAAAATAAATGAGTGTTTCCAACTAATGTCATTTTACCATGCGGTATTTACTTTTTCCCTTAAAACACCAAATACATTTAACATCTAGCAAAGAGGAGGCTTGCTTTAAGACATGCCTCATGAATTTTATCCCTCAACTCATCTTGGCCCAATGCCTCAGGGCCCAGTATCACCAAAAAGAAACATACCTCTACCCTAACAAAGTAAGAAGACAGCAAGTTAGCATTACACAGCCATTAGCAAAAATCGCTCAGCATTTTCCAGAAAGATTAAGATCTGTTAAATGGTACTGAATAATTCAATTAAGTGATAACATCTGCTTACAGATATGTAGTAATATAAGAATAGTATTGTTACAGTAATCACTCTGCAGGGTAATTCCCATATTCTGTTACAGTGATGGAAGCTTGTCCCATGACGAGCTGGCAGGATCAGAACCTTCAAACTTTACCACCTTAATACAATATATGATGCTGATATTGTAATACTATTTCATAGATTTAGCATAACTTTGTTTGGGAAGATTTCATTTTAGCTTGGTGGATATTATTCCTTCTTCATGAAAATCCAACAGCAGTCTCTCGTAGATACTGAAGTGGTTTGCTGTGAAGATGAGTGAGAGATTTCATTTCTCATAAATGTATTATTGTTAGTGTTGCATGAGACTGAATACACCATGACCTTCAAATCTCTGGTTCATTGGTAGCTTTGGCTGTTTAAAAAAAAAAATCCAACACCACTCTAAACAAAATTGATATGAAGTCACTGAAACATAAACATGGCAATGTGTGATAAAGTTTTTTACAGTCCGTTGTCAGAAAAGAATCATACTTACAGTCAAACTCAGTGAACCAGAGTTGACAAAGTTAACAGTTAACAGGATTTTTTAAAATTAAAACTTTCTTATGTTCCTCATTTTGGTTGTATACCTCCATCTAAGTGCCTGTTACTGGGCTAACAGGAATCAGCAAAATTATGGAGACAGATTGTCACTGAAAAAATGTGGTGACATAAATAAATACAACAAAAATATGACTGACAGCATAATAAAGAAGAAAATCCTATAAAAATAATAATACTTTAAATATCTGTCAAAAAAAGTATCAGCTGAAGCTGATAAGAACTGAGTTGGAATTGGCAAGTTTGATATACATCAAGCCACTGAAAAAGGCTAAAATCTTCTTCCTGTTGCAGTAGTATGTCATTGACCCTAATAAAGGCAGTTATAATATATTTAAGCATTTGTTTATTTCTGCTTGCTTACATTGTCTTCAAGGAAACATGGTTGCTCCTTTCATTAGTGCAGCTATAGCAACCACCTTCCTGGTAATTGCTGGTGACCAAATTAAATCCAGAGCTGACAGAACTGAAAGCAGCAGACTCTAGTCTTTAGCAAACAAAGATGGTAATTCTGAATATAGCAGTTTTAGGATTTAGATCCTAAAATGAAAATGCATAACCTTGCAAAAGATTTAAATGCTGCTTGGAAATTGGAAAACAAATTTTGGACTGATTTATATAAGAGTTAGGGTTAACCAGATGTTTTAGAAGCAAGACTGTCCATCAACAACCTGCATCTGGGGTCTCTGCCCATAGGTTTTGGTAGTGGGACACTGCTTTGCAGTTCCTGCCTGTCAGTACTGGTGTAATGGACAAAATGGTGAGTTAAACAAAACCACCTTCCACACAGGCTTATGTGAACTTAAATCTTGTTGCCACAGTTATCCCTCCCAAACACATGTACCTGAACAGAGGATTTAAGAGCTTAATGACTGCAACTTTTAAGTTGATTCTTAAGTTTAAATAGGAATTCAATATAGCATTGAAAAGCTTCAAAACAATTTATTAATCTCATTCATTTTTTTTGATAGGGATTTTTTCCCTCGAGCATGCTGCTGTTGTCTGTGTCCCACCCCTGCTTTCAAACCTTCTGATGTTTCCTCTTTATCTTATCATTTTTTAAGAAATATTCTCCTTAAAGAAAGCTTAGTTCGAGTTTGTTCTTTACCTTGCAGTCACTCAGTTGACGCAACAGATCAGTCATGAAGTCATGTCAGATTCATAGCCTCGATAAACAGCGAATGATCGAGTTAAATTTACTGTCATCTTATTACTACAGTATTCATCCACCTCAGGTGTTTTTAATCCCTCACTAAAAATGTTTGGCTTATTTTGTTCATCATACATTTTTTTAAGATTCTGTATCTGTTTTTTCTCCTTTCAGTGAAGATTCAACACCACAGGGTTATGCTGAGAAGAATTTCAGCATGCCGTGACCCCTGGCATTTCCAATGTTTAAAATATCATCAAGATCAGACACTGCCATTTCCTCTTTGCAAGGAGAATATCACAAGTATTGTATTCTTGCTCTCTAAAACATGACACGTCTAACTTTTGTGGAGCCTTGTGTTGTAGCTAATGACGTTTTCCTAGCACAAAGCCCTGCTGAGATAATGGTGTGGCTGGCAGAAGGACACTTTCTTCAGTAACAGTAATATGACTGTTTTTTTAAAATCACTTTCTTGGTATCCTTTACTCAAGAGGAAAAAAAATATTTTCCAACTTTTTGAGCACATCTTTCATTTTACTACCACACCATACTTTGGAGATCTTAGATATCAGCTCTGAATTTGAGTCTTAGAGTGTGGACATTTTTCAGAATTCAAAATAATTTTATATTGTCTTCAGCTAATTGTGCAAGGCAAATTCACAAAATGAAACTGTGAACATTTAATATCTGTATAAGGGAACTTCCTTCCAGTTTCACTGAATTTCTTCAAGTTGGAAAAATTAAGAAGTATTATTATCTCCCAACTTCATCCCTAAAAATGTCACCATCAATTCAAAACTGAGAAGGATTAGGGAATCAAACAAATATTTATCTAACTAAGGAAGATAATAGATCGGCATTTATGGCATCTGTTGTATGATATGGTATTAGAGTGACCAATGCTTGTTAATTTCAGGAATGAGCTACATATGCATATAAATTATTTTGTTTCTTTCAGTTTAGTCACACACAAATAAATCCTAACTTAATTCAACTGCACAGCTTCAAGTATCTATTAATAGCTTTAAGAGCAAGTATACCTTACTTCGATTATTTTCATGAGTTTGATTCAGTCCTATGTAGAGCATTTTCCAATAGTTTGATCTTGAACTAAAAAAACTTGGATGATGGTAATGGAATTCACAAGTTGAATGAAAGAATTGCCTATAAAAATAAAAAACCATGGTCCTAGACATGACAGATACTTGATCAAATATATTCATATGCTCAAAAACTATCAGAGTATCTAGAAGAATGAGCAGTACTTTGCGACCCACTTGTACAGAGTCCCACTACTGCCACAGACTTTTCATGTGATCTTGGGCAATGCTTCAATATCTTCTGCCCCTGCCTGTAGAAACATGAATCATTAAACCTCTTATCAGTTATAAGATTAGGCATAGGAAGTAGTATAGAGCTCAGATGATAAGCAAGCAATCAGGACAGTACTTAAAGACAATTCAGGTTATATTGCTTTATAAAAGCAATATAAAGATTGAAAGCTATTTTTGAAGTGTAAAAAGGGTACACCACAGTGGAATTGGACTTATGGAAATCAGTAGATGATTGAATCAAACCCCACACATCAAGTTTCTGAAATGCTGAGAACAGAACCTGGCTCTCACTTCAGACCACACCATTTCTCAGGCACATCTTTTCAACTGCATGAGCACTGACAGAGCAGACATTTGATATAAAACTTACCAGTGAAAGATAAAACAAATATTTCTTATTCCACTGCTCCCCAGGAATGAAATATACTTTGAGGAAAATATAAACATCACAGACTATTGGATTTTTACAGTCATACTGCAAAAAAAAAAACAGATGGATTTCCTGGAAATGCCTGGATAGTTGTAGTGGAAATTCCTACAATTTTTTTTAATTATTTTTTTTTAAACAGCATATATATAATT
>WUAM01000321.1:2805214-2817496 GCA_024336885.1 Actenoides hombroni
TTCTTGAAATATATGTTAAAACTATTAAGTCTTTTATATGCATCCACTTCTGCTGCATTATTCATGAGTAGTGCAGTGATTTGAACAAAACAAAAAAAATTACATTGATGCTGATCATCATGTGTTTGATTTATGACATCCCACAAGAACACATTTCTATCCTTTCATTTGTGGTTTTGCTCATCTAAAATCTTCTCTTGTTACTCATAATTTGTTTAAGTGTAAACTACATCTAGCTTAAGAGGCAATATGTATATTGGGTGGATTCTACATAGAGCTGACATCTGTTGTTCTTACTGCAGTTGAGGAATATTTATAGCATCTGTATGTGATTAGTCCAAATACACTCAATAACCACTACCTGAAATAATTTTGTATTTTCAATAGGAAATTTCCAATTCAACGTGGTCAAAGGACAGGCATGCACATGCACTGCATCATAAATAAGAAATTAGGGGCCTTTAAATTCAAGAAAAATGGAAGAACTTGATAATATAAATCCAGACATTCTCCTTCTCTAGTTGAGTCCCACTGATTTATTTGGACTGTCTGACATAGCCAAAACCAGCACATGACTACTAAGGCATTAGAAGCTATACAATAAAGACATATTTGTAGCACAATGAGCAAGGCATCTAGCTTCATTCTCACTGATCTTGACATAAAATAGAAACAAGGAGATGTGATGTGGCCATCAGCAAAGAAAAAGGACTTTTATTTAAGTCTGGGCACTGCCTTGGAGGTTGCAGGTCTATTTCAGGGTGTGAATCAGAAAAACAGAGTAGTAACAAAATATAATTTTCCTTCTAGATTGTGCCTATATGGTTTGATGTGGGGCTTTATTGGACAGTGCAATTAGGATTTCAATCTAGTTCTGTAGTCTTCTTTACATGTCTGTCTGCTTTCCAGGTTCTCCAGCCTTTTCCAAAGAGAGACATGAGGCTGTGCTGATGGAACTTCAATAGGTCTTAGCAGCTATCAAAGCTTGTTAAAATTGTTACTGTACTTCCACACAAAGACACATGAGTAACCAAGTAGATGCAGTCAGTTATATTCGGTACTCATGATAGAGTCACCAGCTTGAATATACATAGACAGGACAAAAATGAATAGTGCTTAAAAATCAGATCAAGGGGAATAAAATGGTTAGGGTAGTCATAAGGAGTCACATTCCATCACAGTCTATTCATTACAAGTGCACCACTGAAGAAAGATACTGTTTGAATTAAGTAAGAAATGAATTTTTGTTGACAGAATGATAAAGTCAGGCACATCTTTTAGGTGAGCAAATAATGCAAAATCTGTACAGCTTCATTATATTTCCAAAGTAGAATGGGATATTCCTATACATTAATCCATTGGGGAACTTACTAATTTGAAACAGTTACATAACTGAAGGACAAGAAAAAAGTAGTTTCAGAGCTGGTTTTATCTCATTAATGATGAAGCATGATGTTTTCTATCATTGTATTTAAGGGCTTTGCATTTAAATCGCATTACAATGTCTCAGTTCTTCAGGCTTTATGAGTGGTTGAGTCAATATAAACTACTTCTAATTATTATGTTAATGATTTTTAATAATTATCTAGATTTATTTGCAATTAGAAAAAAATTAAGATATTTTTATGTCAAACAAATTTTATTTAAATTTAAACTAATTTTGCTTTGAACTTTAGAAAGTATTTCGTTCTGATCATGTTTGCAGATTGAATGTATGGAAAATGTAATTCCTGTCTCTTGGGGGGTTCTGATACTTGAATATTAGTTTACATTCAGGATTAAAAAAAAAATTAAAAAATGTGGCTTTTAATGGAGTAAAACAATTATGACTATTGATTTGAAAATGTATTTTTCCTACTTTATAAGTTCAGTTAAAATATTTAATTTTGAACTAATACTGCTTTTTCCATTTAAAAATATCAGAAGCAGATTACACCGATAATCAGCTTCCTGCTGCAACTCCAGAAATTCAGTTTGAAAAGGTAAACTTGAATTCTATTCAAACTTTCAAAACTAGTTTTCTTGTACCAGTATAAGGCTTTGTTTATGTAAAGGAAAAAAACAGCAATTTGATTTGGCAAAAAAATTTTAATTACCCATTAAAAAGTTGTTCAGATGAAAAGTCTGTTCCAAAGAAACCCTGAACAGACTGAAAGAGTTCCTTGTTGTCTCCCATCTATGTCACCTTTCAAAAATGACAAAGGAGAAGTTACTGCTTCCCTGCCAGAAATGGGAAGAAAACCTCAGTACCATGGTGTTGGAAAAGTATAGTTTCATACCTGTCTTATTACTACATTCTATCAAAAAAGAGCTGATACTATAGATAAAAAAAGTGGGCTGAATAATGTCTGCTGTGATGCATTGCAGAGTTCTTATTTCCCTATGTTAATCCTCCTACAAGGTAGTACTTCACATGCAATTTAGCTACACATCAAATTCACAGAATATTTAAATGATGCATGGTTTGCTCATCAAAAGCAGTGCCAAGATCGTAGGGTTCTACACTGTATTCAGTGAAATCCACCACACATTGTATCATTGGAACTGTGGGGTTTTTCCTAAATGGCTGGGGAATTTTCTGAATGTGTTAGTTAAAATGAGTACTGGAAAGAACTACAACAGTCTCCCATTTTCCAAAATCCTATGAAAACAGACTAGAAGAATTTGGTGAATCAGCTAATGGTTTAGGCTGTTAGAGAAACAGGTATGTGTTGCACAACCGGAAATAACACGTTTGGAAGCACATTTGAAAACGATCAAGCTGCTAAAGGAAAAAGATGTTAGGACTCATTCTCAAAACTTTGTTTCCCTTTTAGTTCTGCAAAAGAACATAATTAATTTTCTAATGTCATTTTGTAAAAGCTGTAAAAAAAATGATTGAATTTTGCATTCACAAGGAAACTGACTCCTTGGTAAACAAGGATTGGTTTGAACCCAAGATGAAATGAAAATTTATCTCCAGAGCTCTTTACACCTCTAATAAGGCAAAATAAAATCATACTGCCATTAAATACATCTAGTCTGGAAAATATAAAAAGCATCTTCTGATACCTATAAAACAAAGTTTGCTCCTTGGGTAAGTAGAACAAATCATTAAAGCTTTTCTTTGAGAGGAGCTTAAACTGAAACTTTTGAGTACCATCCTATGATCTCAAGACCTCTTCTGAGAAATTGGAGATATATCACCAAAGCAAAACTAATAAATATCATCCTGATACTTTGAGGGATGTGGGAGTCATCTTCTGTGAGCCACTGTAAGGGATTTACAGGGAGCAGACTTGTCAACAAGCCATTGAAGACAGCACAAAAAGTCCTATAGCTGTAAACTGCAGTAGGATTTTGACCTAAGAACACTGCCCTTCAATTTTACCAGAAGTCTACTGAAAGGTTGCCCTGTGGTAGCCTTAGTAAGGGCTTCACCAAAAGCTCCAGGGACTGCAGGTGGTGTTGTGATTTTTACCCCGGAGAAAAACAAAAGTTTATTGCTCTGTGGAAGGTGAGGGAATGTTTGGACATTGCTTTCCTCCACAACAATTTTAACACTGATTTGATGAAATTAGCTATTCCTTTCTGAAGGATGTGCACAAATAGGTGTTTACTGGCATAGGTTAATTGTACTGACCAATGCTCTTATGACTGCATATCTCTCCCACAGTACTTCTTGGAAGCATTATGTTAAAAAATAAAGTAAATTTTCTTGTCTTTATGTCTCTTTAAAACTAGTTCAAAATTTAACCATAAAAATGCATCACTGGAGATTTTAGCATGCTGCCTCTGTGGTCTTCAGACAGGTTACTCTGTTTCAGAGGCATATGCAGATACTCTGAGGGGGCTGGGAAAAAAGGGGGTAATTGAAAAGCAATTTTTTGCCTGCCATGGTTTGCTTGAGCAAATGTAGAAAGACATGAGAGGAAAAAAAATTATTCTTTTAAACAAATAATGTCAACCTGAAGGATACAAAACAATATGAAAGTTCTGGTCTTTTGATTAAGAATTTGATTTCAACTTAAATTAAAGACAACAGAAAATTATCTATATTTGCATTCTTTCTCATCTTTTTGCTTTGTGCCTGCTTTCCATTTTACCTCTTTTCCACTGGAAGAGGAAGTGAAAAAATTACAAAATCAAAAGGTCTTCACTGATCTGATCTAAAATGAAAAATTTCCCAGTATTGATTCATGACACTTTTTGCCTTGCTATTATAGCTGTCTTTCTGTGTCCATGCAGAATGTGTGTGCATTTCTGATTTTATTTTTTTTTTCTGAAATCAGAATGTTTCAAGAAATGCTACTTTTCATTTTAGCTGGTCACAAGAAACATTTCTATTTTCAGACAGCCTAATAATGACAGGAAGTGGAAAATACTTCTTAACATCAGGTGCATAACTAGTATGCTTCAGAGCTTACACACACAACAAACTTCTCTCTAAGAGAACCTCACCAACATTGTGGTTTAGCCCATCTCTATGATCCTTGTCATGTAATGCAATGACAAGAGCATATGATCATCCAGGTAAAAGACTTGCTCTTTGAAAATCTGCAAAGAAAATGAGTCGATCAATTGGACTCCTCCTCTGGCACATTTCAGACAGCAGGAACGGAGGAGAGCAGGAGCACCCCTTTTGGTGGCGGTATGGACATTCAGACTGGATGAAGCTAATCGTGACACCTTATGATAACCTACAAGTCTAGTTTTGTTAGGAGTCTGATTTCAAGGGCAGCAGAATGAGTCACCTTCATTAGGGAGCTGTGGTACTTTTTAGTAGAGAGTTTATGTATTTTACAGAAATTGTTTTATATCAAAGTAGACCTCAAACTTTGATCCCCGGCCCATTAAAATATAGTGACTCTAATACTTGCACTTTCTCCTCATACATAACTGAGCACAGGCAATAGAACTAAAGGGAAATTTCAAATGAACTGTTAAGCAGGTCTTTTGACTCAAGATTTAAAATGGCTAGTTCTACTACTATTTTTCAATAAACAGCAAAATAGCCACAGATTGTTGTGAAAAGCCTGCAATGACTTGTCAGGGATTTTACATATTGGTGTGTAGCAGTGCAATGAAAAATATCATCAGAACTCAGATGTTCCTTGGGATGAACTGGAATGCTGTAAAAATCCTCACCTTTGCTATGGCTGTGTAAGCCATCATCGGCACCCATCAGTGGCCAGAGCCTGGGTAACCACACAACCTTAAAGGCTACATTTGGTGGTAGCTGGAAACAGTTCCAGATTAGCATTGGAGAGATGTTCACTTCTTGTGCACAGGATTCATGTAACTCATCTCATGAAATCCCATGATTCTCCAGTTAGGCTGGCAATGAAGCTACTGCCATGATGAACTGAAATTATTAAGTTATTATTAGGTTTGGTGCATTGGATAATAATGCAAATGGTTTAAGTTCATAGCCCTGGTATCATTGCCACACAAATATGATTAGGATTTACTTAGGCAGTGTCAAATCTTCACAATAACCATAGGTTAGTTTACCATGACAGAAGGTGTTTGTAACTGATTTAACTGCATGTACATTCTTTTAGCATATGGTATTCAGGTAATCTATTTTCTGGTAGAAAGGTTTCTTTTGTGTGGATTAAGTTGTTTTAGTAGAAAGTAATTGGAACTTCTGATACCATCTTAATCATTCATCCATGTGTCCTATTATAAAGCAGTAATTTATAAAATATTACTATTATAAGCAAATTTCTCTATTTTTTTTTTTAAGATCAGTGGAAGTTTAATTAAAGACCCCTTTATGTTGCTGTGAAAACAGTTTGGTTTTTTTTGCGACAAGGCAGAGGTTTGGTTCAGAAAAGCTATTAACTTAGTAGCAACACCAGAAACATCAAAAGTCATCAAGAAACAATTGAACTGATGTACTAAACCTTCTCACAGCCAGTGAATGTCAGGGGAGACTTTGTGAGTCTCCATAGCTCTTTCGAAGGATAAACTTGACATTGAAACAGAGGTGAAAAGTTTCAGGACCTGCTCAAAGGTCTTTAAGACCTTTCATAAGTGATAAAACATAGCTCCCTTTTGTTGAGAAAAGACAGTTTCTGATTGACTATGTTGCTTACTTACCAACGAGCTGACAAAAGAATCTCTGAAATCTATTGCAAGGAAAAACAGATGGACAGGCATGTCCAACAGAAAAGATACTGCTTGGGAAAATGTATTGCTAAAATACAGAAGGTCTAAATTGCACTTTAACTCTAAAAGGCTTCCCTGTGAGATCAGAAAACACATAATAGACTATGAAGCATTTTTTTCAGCTAGAAAGTGAGATATTCACCCCCTCGGAGTTACTATGAGAATAACCTCATTAATAACTGAACTGGAAGGCTCTCTGAGGGAAGTTCAAATAGACAGTGAGATCGAGCACACCATCAGTATGTTTGCAGATGACACCAAGCTGAGTGGTGCAGTCAATATATTAGAGGGACTTGGGGATTCTGGTAGACAAGAAGCTGGACATAAGCCAACAACGCACACTTGCAGCCCAGAAGGTCAGTCGCAACCTGGGCTGCATCAAAAGAAGCATGGCCATAAGATCAAGAGAGGTGATTCTGCCACTCTGCTCTGGTGAGACCTCACCTGGAGTACTTCCTCCAGCTCTGGAACCTTCAGCACGGGAAGGATATGGACCTGATGGGGAATGTCTAGAGGAGGGCCATGAGAATGATCAGAAGGCTGGAACACCTCTCCCATGAGGACAGGATGATGGACTTGGGGTTGTTCAGCCTGGAGAAGAGAAGGTTCCAGAGAGACCTTATAGTGGCCTTCCAGTACTTGAAGGTGGCCTACAGGAAAGCTGGAAAGAGACTGTTTACAAAGGTATGTAGCAATAGGATGAGAGGCATGGTTTTAAACTAGAGAATGGTAGATTGAGATTTGGTATTAAGAATAAGTTTTTTACTACGATGGTGGCAAAACACTGGAACAGGTTGCTCAGGTAGGTGGTGGAGGCCCCATACCTGGAGACATTCAAGGTCAGGCTTGATGAGGCTCTGAGCAACCTGATCTAGTTGAGGATGTCTCTGCTTACTAGTGGGGGGTTGGACTAGATGACCTTTAGCGGTCTCTTTTAACCCAAGGCATTCTATGATTCTATTCTATGATTGTAAGTTGCTATGGGAATTAAATGTCAAATTTCAGTGGGCCAGGCTGTTTTCTGCTACAATAAAATTTAACAAAGTGATCCCCAGGTGAAGGAAAATTCTTTAAATGAAGTTACCAACAAAACCCTCAGTGATACATCAGTCAATCTTATCCATGTGGAGGCCTCTATGATGCCAAACATGCCAGGGGGAAGTTAAAAAATGTCTTTGCTTTAGGCTTCTTTGGGCAGTGTATCTGAGAACACTGTTCTTGCAAAGAAGGATTTTAGAAAAAAAAAAAAAAAAAAAGCTTGTTTTTCATTTGTCATTGTAAGATTAAAGCTCATCAGTTTGATAGCAGTGATGTTCCCCCAGGAAAAACCTTTCAAAAGAAACAAGCAAACCCATGGGTTATAAATGTGGCTGTTCCAGGTGTGGTTTATCTTTCAGGATTTGAAAAATAGTGTTGAAATTGTATAAATTTAGAAAACATTTGAAGATAATTTCTGAAGTTGTCCAGGCACTTGTGTCTTGTGGGTCTTTCTCATCAAAAAAGGCACAAATATCAATGTGAAAACAACCTGTATCTCTGAGGGCACTAACTGACCTTGTTGGCCATGACCAGCTTCCCCTGCCCCACCACCACCACGCTGCCCCATGGGCTCAGGAGCCACACTGCAGCTTAGGCCTAGATCAGACTGCTCTGCAATAAGAAGGAGCCATGCAGTGCAATGCAGTAAAGCCATAGCAGGTCCCCACAAGGCTCCTCATGGTTCTTCTGACCTGCATGTCAGCTCAGTCCTCACCTAAGCTAGATTACAGGTACTCCTGTGCCTGGTCATGCACCTCAGCTACCTTCTGGACTCTGGGCTGACCCCACTTATATCACTGACCTGCTCTGCTCACCTGTTTCCAAAGTTACAGCCTGGGCCATGGTTTTACAGCAGTCAGATCCAGCTGTAGGTAGTAAGGTTGCCCAGCAGTAGCTGAGGGGAGAATGGGGATTGGAAAAAGCTGTCTCTCATTATGGAAAAAGACAATATTTAATTAAATTAGGAGCACATATAATGAGTACACTTAAGTGCCAGTGCTCCAGTACAGAAGAATTAATGAATATTTCAAGTACTATGTTACTACCTGACCACAAAGAAGCATCTCAGAGTCCAGCAGAAGCTGGGTGTTTAAATAAAAGAAACAGCTTACTTTTAAGAAGGTTGACCTCCACCATTAACTTAATCCCATCATTTTCCCCAACACTGGACACTTTTAAGATTCTGCAGGATAGGGTACTGGGCCATCTTGTCTAGACTGTGCTTTTGCCAAGAAAGTTTGGACCAGATAACCCTTGAGATCCCCTCCAGCCTGATATTCTACGATTCCATTCTTTAGCCCACCTATAGTTATCCATCCTCCACAATTAAATGACTTTCACCATGTACTTCAACACTCAAGTTGCATCTTACTTATAGGTCTCACAATTTTTTAAAACTCAGTTATATTCCTAAAAGAAATAAAATCCATTTTTTGGATGGAACCTCAAATCCAAACTTCTGAGGTTCCAGAGGGCCTGAATTCAATCTGGCTTTAGAGTTATGATTTTATTTTTTTTTTGTTAACTAGAGCCAAATAGGGGCTGCTTTTTTATTCTAGCAAAGATTCTTGCTATTTCATTGTGTGAATAATTTAATTTAATAAGAATCACTTCATTTTGTCTGCCATTTTGGGGTAAAAGCAGGTCTCCCAAAGGTTCTTTTACTTACTCTTTCAAGACCAAACTTTTGTTGATCCAACATGATTGATTTTTACCAGCTTCAGTTGAAGTAATATCCTGAGTTGTTAGTTAACAGTAAAACATCTTTCTCTTTTGATACTTGACTTTTTGTGACTGTTTTCTTTCAGGGTGTATAGAAAGAGCATGCAGAAAAAAAACCCCAAACCAATAGTAACAGATAATTAATAAAGGACTTGCAGAATTTCACTGCAACACAAATTTACTTATCTAAAGGTTTACATATAAATATTTAATGATGAAATTGGTAATTTTGGTACTGAGACTGGAAAAGATGGGTTGGCTGCTGTATATCCATGGCCATCTAAATGCAGAAGTTTTTTTACTTGGAGCTGATGACTTATTCTCTGATCATTGCACTACTCACCTCTGGGAAATCCAGTGATGAAGTAAAGATAGTTTCAACCTGATAAAAGTATGCTTATTAACAAACCACAAGCAATTACACGAAAGCTGATAGGACCATGCATCACTGAAAACTGTAAATTAGAATAAGGAAATCAGGGCCTTCGTCTTACCTATCCACTGCAAAGATTAGTAGTGAAACATAAAAGATTTAAAGTAAAGCAAACATAGATGCACTCACAAAACAAACTGAATCTGCCTATTCTCCATTCCTAGGCTATCGTGTCAGCTGACACAGAAGTGACTGAGGAGGACTTCAGACCAGACACAGTTCCCAGGTTATGGCTGGGGGTTGACATTAACAGCAGAAGGTCAGTAGATTCTCAGAGCCACAAGTTAACTTACAAAGATTTATCTTATATCACCACACAACAGGAATAAATAAAAAGATTAATTTGATGCAGAGGATAGGTAGATGACAGATATTAATGGAAAGAACACCACTTCTAATTTTAACAGCAGAAGTTATTGTGTGCAAAGCAGAAATAGTGAACTAAAGAGGATAAATTTGCTCAGTGTAACAGAAGGTTTATTAGTCTTAATGCCTCAAACATTCAATGGTATTACATGTGCTTATATCAATTCTGTATAATCACAGAAACAGAATCTCAAATAAGTTTAATTATAGATGTTAGATGACAATAATGAATACTAGTGACTCAGTTCTAGAGTTCCCTACCACATACACTGGGTTTGTTTTGATAAGAGTAATGTAAGCATAAAAACATGTGTGTGTATATATAGAGAGAAAACTGTTCTCTAAAAATATATGTGTATCTGTATTGAATTCTCTGAACTAGGGTGAAAAGGTAAATCAGTACATCAGAGCTTCCTTTGGCTATTTATGAAAATAATATTAAACAGCCTTGTTTTCTTCACAGTACAAAAGGAAACCTTTCAAAATTGAAAGAAAATAACCAAAACAAAACATTTATTTAACATCACCAGGTCTATCCTTTTTTTTTTTTTTTTTTTTATTCAACAAATACCAGTGGAAAAAGAACTAGAAAACAGCTTCTAAAGACTAGAAGAAACATAGTATGACAGCAGTCAGCAAAGTTTCCAGGTCATCTGTTGGGCTGTGTTTTATTTTTCCCAACTGGAATGTAGTACTACAGGAGGTTCTTTGCAACATTCAGCATATCCTGTCACTCAAAACATCAGGATGTCATTAATCCACATATGCCTGTGGATCAAAATACATATATGATGTGCTTAACAGAGGAAGGTTAGGAGGCTGAGAGCCTAGCCTGTAGTTACACAGGAACATTTGTATGTCCAGGGAAGCATTCAAAATTCTCTGTATCTCACTAGAAACAGTGAGAAAACTGAATACCACAAGCAGTATCTCATCTCTGTAAGGGATAGCAACTACACTGAAAGGGTCAGTTTCTATTAATGCATTTAAAATCTGTGCCTGTGCTCCCTCCAACACCTGTGTGATAGACTGATGGCTCCTGGCTTAGGAGAACCTAAGGTCTGAAGTCAGGGCAGCAGTCGGCATAAGTGCTTGAAACCACTGAAAACATGGCATTTCTTCATTGCCACATACTGCTTAATCTTTTCTAAACAGCAGACATAACCTCTTCTCACTCTCAGAAATGCCTTGTGAAAAGCCATTCAGAGAAAAGATGCTATCCGTTCATCAGTAGAGAGCTACCTAACTCCAAAAGAACAAGGATTGTACTAATGACAGTTTGGATCAACAGGAAAGGTTCCCTACTCTATGACTCTTTTCCAGCAAAATCTTACAGCACTTAGTGGTGCCATTTTTGTCTAACAAAAGATCAACAGATCCTGCAAGAAAGTTTTTCGACACTGAGATTTTTGTGGAGAATTTCACAGCAAAAATGTATTTCTCTTTCTAATGTATTTCTTACCTACTGTTACTTTTTGTGCCATAAAACAATTTAGTTTGATAGTTTACCTTGAAAATTTAAGCAAAACACCCCAAGGACATGTCACTGGGCTGGAAAAGAGTTGGAAATAATGGCATAATTGGCATAATGTTGCTCAAAAATCACATGCCAAAGCTGGGCAGAGAATAATCTCATGAAACTGCAGAAAACTTCTGTCTAGTCTGTTCTTCCCATTATATCCAAATCAATCCTAGTAAAGGGTAACCTTGGTTTACAGCAGTGCCCTGCACATAAGATTGTGTAGCTATCTCTGCAGTTTTCATATGCAAAAACAGTCAAATATGAAGTTGGACATAAAATAATGACCTTTTTCTTACCTCGGAAAGGATCTTTTGATTAATTTTAGTTCTTTGACTTCAAGCTCTGTGTAGCAGATCACAGTGCCTAAGATATGGTTTTGCCCCCAAAGAGTTTGTAGGCTTTACAGCTTGGACAGAGATTTATCTAAACCTAACCCCAAAAGGTATAAAAACTATGTTCATAACATAATGTGAAAACAAGCCAAGGGAAAGCAGAGGGTAGTTTCAAAAAGGCGTGAAGGACACTCAGGAGGCTAATGGCAATTTTGTGATTATATTGCATCTCTGTTTTAACAAGGTGGCTAAGAACCATTTTAATCACTCAGCAAGGGAGGCAGAAAAATATCAAAAGGAAATAATAATTACTGGAAGGATTAACTCAGTTTGCATTTTTAGATCTTAAATAAGGAGCAGCAGGTGTTGCCTTGTCATTGCAGAAGTAGGAAAAAGAAAGAAAATATCTTTTGTCCACTGCTGCATGCTACCTAGTAGTATATTTATTTACTTAATACAACAGTCTTTCTTACACAGAACAGTTGTAGCAATACAATGACAGAACCTCTTCTCTATTTCACTCACTATCAAACCAAGCTAAAAATGACAGGGCAGAAAAATACATCAGCTGTAGAACTTACCTAAAGGTTTGCAAACTTCAGAGATTTGGAATTAAAATAATATAATTTTAAAAAAAAACAAAGAGAGAGAAAATCAGAATGAAAGTGGAAATAAAAGCAAAAAAATATAGCCAGATAGAAGTCAGAGGTTAAAAA
>WUAM01000321.1:2831097-2879939 GCA_024336885.1 Actenoides hombroni
CCTTTCCCTTTCCCTTTCCCTTTCCCTTTCCCTTTCCCTTTCCCTTTCCCTTTCCCTTTCCCTTTCCCTTCCTTCTTCTTTCACTTTGCACTGGACTACAGTAAGCTCACTATGGCTATTTATTATAGGTCATCTGTAGCAGTGGTAAATCTGGTCGAACTCTCTCCAAACCACATCTGCTCCCTACCTCACCAGCCCCCTTCACATCAGTAAGATGTGATAAAAAGCAGAAGATGCTGAAATTAGGAAAAAAAAAACAACCAAACTTTAATCTTTCCATAGTTTGCTTTTGGAGCATGCTCTCTGCCCTTTTTTATTTGTATTTTGGGGAACTTTTGCATTGGGAGTACTCACTAAAGAAGCCAGCAAGAGGCAAGAACCTGAAACACACTCTGACAGTTTTCCAGTAACTCTTCAGGCATAAGAACTTGCTGTTCGCAAGGAAGGTCAGAGCCTGTGCAAATTGACTGACTCCTATTTCATCCCTGAATGAATTTGGAGAAAACTGTTTCTCTTAAGATTCTGTCAAGGTAGTGTTAAAAACTTGGAGTTTTATTGAGGTTTACTGTGAGCAGCAGTGAGTTTAACCGGCATTATCTGGCATACTCGTGCAAGTGAGAGGGTGCAAGAATTGGTACAAAGTTTCCTTTGTTTTGCCAGGGCTATGATCTTTCTGGAAGGCAGTGGTTTAGTTTGGTTTCACAACCTGCTTTCCCAACTGCTCCTTCCCCAGCAGTCCTATTTCCAATCCCCAAGGCACAAATTTAAAGCATAATGCAGTTTTGAACTAATCTCACTATGGCACATTGAGGCATGGATTTGCGTGAGGACAAAAGGGACTCTAACCTTCCCACTAGAAAATCAAGAAGGTAAATAGATTATGGAATAGACTCAATAGATAAATTGTGCACCCACTGCAGTCCCTTAGAAAATGTGATCATCTGTAGAAGGTAAGTCAGCTTCCTGTGTGTGGTTCACCTCAAGGAGTGAAAAGAAACGGAGATCTGGAATGATTACAACTCCAGAACTGCTCATCCCAGTTTGCACGTATCACTACTGAGTCATATTTTTGCAATTGGCTTCAGTCACAGTCTGATCAGGTCCATTATGCCTATCTTGTGATTTGATGCTGTTACATTAAGTCTCGGATTGATAGACCGTAAGCAATTTTCACTGCAGTATGTAGCAGAAATCACTTCAAAATAGAGAACGTTTTGCTGGTTTTTAGCTTTTACCTGTTTCTGTGGAATTCAACCTGGCATGAATTATGTATTTCCCTCAACACAGAAATAACATGGAAAACTTGTGAAAGTTTTTTCTAAGTTTCTTTCTTGGTATGATTGAATCTTTGAAGTCCATGGTATGAGAAAGGAAAACCCAAAGGTTACAGCTGGAATTTAAGAAACCTGGTGTCATCCCCTTGCAAGATTACATGTGTCTGTCCTGTTAATGTCAATGGCAACACTTGGGTGTAAAGTACTTTTGTATCAAACAACTGTGATGGGAGCAGTCAAGCCATTAGCAATGGGAGACCAAAGCAAAAAAAAAAAAAAAGAAAGAAGCAATTAGTCTTTACTGGATGCAGGTACATTGTCAGGAAGCCCGGACAAAATATCTTCAAATATCTTCTACATGTACAGATTTTGGTCACAGCCTTTGGTTTTATACTTGGGATGTTGGAAAGGAATCTTTCTAAACTTGTCCAGGACATCACAACACATATATGACAACTGACTTTGGAGATCACAGGACTTTGTTGCAGGCAAGGGATGTACAGACCCAAAATGTCTCCTGCGCAGCTGTGTTGGCTTTTTTTCCAGCACAACTGCTGCAAGGTCCTGCCAGTAATCTACTTCTTGCCCTTCCTCACAGTAAATATTCCAGAGGAGGTCAGACTAGATCTGTGTTTCCTCGAGCAGCCTACTCTGAGTGCTCTGTGGCTTGGAAGTGCAGCCATTACCCTGCAGTGTAACAGCCCAGCCATTCTCTTTCACAGCCTATACTGGCCCTGTGTGGTTTATGTTCCCCTCAATCTTAGCTGTTTAACAAGCTTTACTGCTTAATGATTTTTTTTCTTCCCCTCTTCATGTAATATAGCTGTATCTGGAGCATTGGAGATTCTCTGTTAATAGCTTATCCTATGGTGTTTTGTCACACCCTTTCTTGTGACTAGTAATTTATCAATAGTATTGATTGGTGTAAAATTATAGACTTCCCAATCTTTCCTAGCCTGGAGAATGTCTTTCAAGGACTCATAAAGTAGCTCAAGTGATGAAGAGCCCTATTTCACATAATAGTTAAGAGGCTACTCCTTTAGAGCCATTACATTTGGGCTATTAAGGCAAAACAATAAATAGGGGTGCCAGGGTTACTTGGTTCTTTTCTTCTCTATAGTTACACTTTCTCTTACTGTTTTTTCATTTGGACATAAAATACTAAAACTGCTCAAGAGATGTATTCTCCTCTCAATGGTAAGAAAATATAAGCTCATGGTCTGAAAACTGAAATCATCTGCTGAAGGTCACAAGATAAACCCATGCGATCTGAGCTTTGTACGAGGAACCATGATGATTTTGTACACAGGTAGTTGAGCAATGAATGAAAGAAAAATTAATTGTTCACAAAAGTGGCACCTGAAGGAACTGTTATCAAAATTAATTGGATCTGTAAATAAGGAAAAAACATTATTTGCTGAACATCCCATTCAAGCTGTTAGCTAAAACCTGTCAGAGTAAAGCCGTGATAGATGTGTTCATGAATTGTTCAAGCTTGCAGCAAACTGGGCAAAGTTCACATTCAAATTCACAGAATCAATAGATAGAATTTGAAGGTTGTGTTGTGTCTGCCAAGCAAATTGGATGAGAATCCAAACTTTTTAAAGTGTTCTTGAAATAAGTAATTGTACCTCATTTCCACTACTTTAATTGCTTAGAGAGTACAAAATAAACACTATGATAATTTTCAGATAATAACTAGAAGTATAAGACTGCAGCCCAAGGAAAGATCTCTAATAGCTGTATATTTTCCTCTGATTTGTTTGTTTTGCTGTTATTCAGATTTAATCACATCTCTCTTTGACCCTATCTCATAAAGAGATTTTCTACATGTGCATTTAATGTGCATGCTAGAGCATAATCAGTGTAATAGGATGTTAGAAGAGACAAAGTAGAAGACATACATTTAAATGTGCTCTGTGAGTGAGATCTAATGGTGTTTGAGAACCACACGGCTTTGGAAAGTTAAAGATATGTGATTACATCTTGTGAAAAAATATCAGGCACCTTGTAATTTACCTTTGGTCATACATAATCATGGGAAAGCATTTTGCTGCTCTTTGGTATTGCATTTGCTGGAATCATATACTATGAACACAAGAGCCCCAGCTATATGTCAGAACCTTGTTATACAGCAAAAGTCATCACCAATCTTTATAAATTATATTTCCACAAACCAGTTAAGCTCCTTTGCCCCAGATCATGCATTAGTTCAAGGAAAAAATGAGATGGATAAAACTTTCCCTGAAGGTATGTTTATCTTTTCAGTCCTAGGATTTCCCTTTAGTAAAACTACTGCAGAGATGCCCTGAGCAAACATGTGCCCTGGGACTGTGACCAAATGATTTTTTTTTTTAATTTTTTTTTTTTTTTTTCCCAGAACTGGCTACATCTACATTACGTTACTGGTTTGGTTTGACACAGAAGTGCACCTTTAAAGCAAATCTCACAGCTGAGTCAATGTATTGTGCTTTGCTTTGCATCATGGAGCAGTCTCAAAATATAATATGGATTCCTTTGGGATAAACCAAAACCAGAAGTTGTCCTGTAGGACTGAAATAAGTGCCGCCTGACTGGTACTGGGCAGTCAGCCCATGGCATCAGACTAGAGCTAGTCTGAGTGAAACCCCCAAAACATTTAACAGTGTGGACATTACAGCCTCAATATCAGCTCTTTCCCATTCCAGACCTGCTCACACAACACTGAACCAATTGTTAATATAGAGAGAGAAGTTGAAGAAAGACATCACACTTCTGACTGTCTGGCCTCTGAAGAGGTTATAGACCCTGTTTTGGGCCTTTTTGCTCCCTACTGAAATTTCTGCCATTATATCATGGACATGAAGCTGGATATTATTAGACTGCTTACAGAATTAACCTGTTCTTTATTCCTTCTTAAAAAAGAAAATAATCAAAAAATGCAGCTTATGGAAAAATCACTAGGTGAAGAAAAGTCTCTGATAAGTACAGACACTTAAGCATTTAGTTCTGTATTACACTCCAGCTTAACTCCATTTACTTTCAAGCAATGATTCAAACAGAAAAATGTGTAAAAGCACCAGGAGAGGCATCCTATTAAAAGTCCACAATATAGGCACAAGGAATAAGCAGACTATAGCTGTATATGTGAGCTATCCTTAGGAACCAGTCATCTGTGAGAAATGAGCCTGGTTCCTGGAGGTAAACCTGCAGGATAACATACATTGGCAACAGCAATTTTTTCTCATTAGAGTACAATTGGATACTCAGTTTGGAATAGTCATGCTTGGTTAGGAAGCAGAGACTAGTCAACACAGAAGTGGAAAATCAATTATGCTCATCACAGCTGTGGTTTTCTAGGATCCCAAGTATATGCAGCCCTGTAGATGCCAATGGTTTGATGCTGTCGTAAATCCTTATTATGTGAATAAGTTCCTCATCATGCTGATACATGTCCTTTATTCAGATATCACAACACCATTTTCCTCTGGGAAATCTGTGTGATGACATATTTTAATTCAGGAAACAAATTCCTATCAAGGATTAAATTCACATTTAAATTATGCTTTTCTTTTAAAAAAATCTTAATTTTAACATTTTAGTGCCTTGAAAATTAATTTTGGAACTAAAAAGTAATTAAACTTTTAAATAAACATAAATCCATTGAAGTGTCATTTCATATGTCTTATATGCTTCTGATTCTTCACGAGACAATCAGCCAGGACAGAGAAGGAAAAAAGCACCCAACACAAAATGGGCCCATGCCCGATTTGTCCTGCTCTGATACACAAGTGAGACTTATGACAGCTTGGTCTGGATTTTAACATTTTTCAGATCTACTTTAACCTTCATAATTGTGCTTATCACCCTTTAAGTCTGTTTATTTCATATCTTCTCTAACTTTCTTTTTTATCTTTCTGAACTCTTCCATAAACAGGAATGGAGGATGGAAAGTAGTACACCCCTATATTTGAAAGCATTTTCTACACCAGGTGACAGAATTGACACAAATGATTATGCCTTCAAGCTGGAAAATGAGGCTAGTGATGTAAATGGTGAACTGGAAATTAAAGAAATTAAACTGGAGAAAACATGTTTCCTACTTTCATTGATCTGAATTAGAAATCGAATGAATATCACTGAATGCAGCTTTCCAAAACATTTGGTACCAAAGTTCCCAAAAGTTGGAGTCCCTTCACATCTCCTGAGAAAAATTAGAAATTTTTAATTGCAGGTCAAAGGAGAATCATGTTTCCCACTCAAAGGACTTGGGTCCCTGGACCACAGAGAAGAACAGCAGCAAGACCATGGGAAGGAACAGAGGTTCCTGCAGGTAGACAAAGTGGAAATATTTGGGTTATTTTTCTGCAGGAAGAAAATGTTTCAACTTGCTTATCTGTTTTGTTTCAACTCAGTTTGCAGCCTTTGTCTTGCTGGGTTGGGAGATGGTGATTTGGGATTTGGAGCACATTTGTGTGCCTGAATGAAGTCAGAGTGTGCTTGCTTGGAGGGAAATGTGTTACTTATGTTGCTTACTGTGACACTGCTGCTGTTGATCAAAAGGAGCCTGCTGTGGCTTACTGCTGAAATTAGAGGATTCTTCAACAGAGTGACCAACAGCCCTTGGAGGGGGATAAAATTCACAGAAGGGAAAATGTTAAGGCAAAATTTTGTTGGTGGTGAAGCTTACTGTTTTTATAAACTGTTCATGCTACGAGCCCAACAGTGACCTTTTCTTACATTGTGTGGTGGAGCAAAAGTATTTGCAAGTGTGCTTACAAATGAGTATTTTGCAGAAGTCCTGGCAGTTTCCACCTGACTCACCTTCCAAGAAGAGGTCAGCAGCAAGAGTGTGAGGGTCCAAACCACCCCAGCTTTTGTTGATCTGCTATGGCCATTATGGCAGTAATTTGGGAGCAAATCATAGAATGATAGAACAGTTTGAGTCAGAAGTGACCTTAAAGATCTAGTTGCAGCTCCCCTACCAAGAACAAGGGCACCTTCCACTAGACATGGTTGCTCCAAGCCCCATCCAACATGATCTTGAATACATCTAGTGCTGAGGCATCTACAACCTCCCCAGGCAGCCCCTTCCAGTGTCTCACCACCCACATAGTGAAAAATTTCTTCCTACTTTCTAATCTACTCTCTTTCAGTTTAAAGCCATTACCCCTCATCCTATCACTACAAACCCTTGTAAAAAGTCTTTCCCCAGCTGTCGTGTAGGACCCCTTCCAGTACTGGAAGGCCATAATAAGGTCTTCCCTGGAGCCTTCTCTTCTCCAGACTGAACACCCCCAACTCTCTCAGCCTGTCCTTGTAGGAGAGGTGTTCCAGCCTTCTATTCATCTCCATGGCCCCCCTCTGGACCCCATGTTCTTCTTATATTGGTCCAGAGCTAATAAATACTTTTACTGACTATCCACATGATATATTCTGTTCTTCTTTTCCCACTGTTTCTGATCTCTTCAGATCAGTAACTATGCAGTGTCTACTTTACTGTTAACCTTAGAAACTTGTCTTACATAAACACTAACAACAACCAGTCTAGTGGTTATCCTAGAAAATGTCACCTCTCAAAATCCAGTAGAAAAGCATTCAAAATCTCACCTTCTTCAAAAGGCAGGTAATCACATTTAACTGGTTTCAAAGCCATTGGTTTTCAGCTGATCACTGAAAATTAACAGACCAGAAAGCATCACGTTTTCTTAATGAGGGTACTACAGGGACTCTTTGGAAGGTAGTATGTCCAGAGGAGTCAGAATATGCCTCTTACACTGCACTGACCAAGTCAAAACTGAGTCTCCAGAAACAACCATCCTGGAATGTAGACTCTATTCACTGCAATACCTGTGTGTAGTTAGCTAAGTATTGGATATAACCCTATTCTTAAAGGTCCTGTAAAAGCTGCTTTTTAAATTTAATATTATACAGGAAAGAAAAATGTTCAGAATCATAAAAGTCAGAGTAAAATATGGTCAAACAAACAACCCATTTATTATTATTTTTGCTTTACATGCTACCTGAACCTAAAGAGCTGTGGTATGTTCCATTAACTAATAGATAAATTCCAAAGCAGTGTTATTATGCATGCCTAAAACACATCTTAATGTGTCTTTTCTTCCTGTACTTTGTGCAATCATTTACTTTCTTGCCAAAAAGACAATTTATTTTGTTTAGGCAACATTGAACATACTGCTTGTGCTTGCTTGCTTTATTCATGTCAGTGCAGAACTTGCTGGTCATTTACCAACATGATCGCTTGTCCACAGTTCATTCTGTGTTCTCCCACTTGCCCATGCCTTCAAGCTTTTCAACTTAACTCTCAGCAAGGCAATAGCTCACAGTATTTTATTTTCAGTCCTCAGTGTCACCAAGATGGAAGCCACCACATAGAAGATCACATCTCTCAAGCATGCAGTATACACAATGGCTGGCATTGTACTTGTCTGTCCAATGCCAAATGAACCTCCATTAGAGAATTATGGACATTAACATGACAACTAGCCCGCAGCAGGAATGGAGCTGAGGCCTTCTGAAGCTGAATACATGAGCTAGAGAAGGACAGCCAAGCTCTACACTTGGTGCTGTGAAAGCTCTCTCTTCTCTGGCAGGGTACCAAGGTGGTAATAAGGAAGAATTTGCTTTTCAGGTTTGGAACCAAACAGGCAAAATGGTTCAGAAAAACTGACACGGGCGATGTGCCATACATCCTAAATGTTGCCAGATAAAATAAACTCCAAAAGCAGCATTTGTCCTTCTAAGGAGAACCGTCGTCGGAAAAGCTGGCCAGCCTGAGCATCCCATGTACACAAAATCTCCAAACTTGTCAGCAACAGCACCCAAACCAGTTACAGACTCTTTCTGATGTATGTGCTTTGTGTGAGTAGTTGACACCAGAATGGTAGAGTGCTCAGGAACACAATGTGTCATGGAAAGGAGAGAAATTTTATTACCTTCTAAATCTGCTATCTCAAGTGGAAATGATTTATTGACGCCACTAGACACAACAGTGAGAAATCCACCATATTAACACAGACATTTTTTGTATATTGATTTCAAGAGATAAACACAAATCAAGGCATGCAATTGGCAGACAAGGTAAGTATGTTGTTATTAATTGATGTAAGGAAATAGTCTGGGGAAAAAATGGCAGGTTGAACAGAGAAGTGTGCAGAGGTTATAGTAAAGTTCTGCGATCCAGAGATCATTTCACCACGTTTGCACAGCTTCTAGCTCAGTAGGACTCCTGATCTATGACTTTGCCCCCTATGCTGTAATCCATATAACTGTACTAACAACATATGTCATCTGGAAATTAGTCTCCAGCTCTCAGCAGCATAGTATATAATCACATGTAGCGTCTTCTTATTCTGTGCTTCAAACATCCTCCAGTAATTTATATTAACAGTAGACTTAGTTCCCTTGCTGGAGGCTGTGAGCCAAAAGATGAAAGGAATTAAGAAAGTAAAGCATGCATAAACAACAAAAACAACAACAAAACAAACAAAACCAAACAAACAAAGGCAAAAAATCATTACATTCCCTAAGGCTTCTATGCTTCAGGAGGACCAATGGTCACATGGTTTATTAAAGATAATTCTGAATTATGCAGTAAAACCTCTAACACAGAATCAACCGAAGCATATCTTGCTTGACTAGACAGCTGCACGCAAGTATTTGTCCACAACTTTTCTGAGTATTTTTCTTACCATATATGCTGTATGCACATTATGTGCACACAGTTTCAAGTGGAAGAGTGGTCTGGTTGAACTGAAAACAGTAGTATGCCTAAATTCACATGTTCTTAAGAGTTTTGCTGGATATGAACCTTGGATTTCTCTCCTAGAAGAGCACTATCTTCTCCTTTTAACCAGTGCTTTCTTTAAAAAAGAGGTCAGCATCAGGTGCTGATCTCTGACACAGATGAAACTCCTTCATGTATTACACTAGGAATTCAAGCAGTTTATACACCAGTTCTATATGAAGAATATCTCAGCATCAGCAGAATAATCCAAAAAAAGCTTTTATTTCTTCCAAGAATATAATTGTGACACCTACTGTTTAATGTCAGCTTAAGCAGCAAAACAATCTGAAAGGGAAAGAAACACCTTCATTTACATGAGTCTTAACCTAGTTTTTAAGTATCTGCTTTCTAATTAATAGAATCATTTGCTAAGAAATAATGGTATGTTCAACACTGCTCAAAACACTTATGAAATCTTAGTCCCTAGCTAGCAGTGCCTTTGAGCAACACAAGCTGCAGAATCTATTGTAAAGCTTGTGATGTTTTTATCTCTGAGCACAGCCATTTTTCTATATCACTCCTCCATCAAACATTGGCACCTTGCAAGCTTTGTGTCCACTTAGGATTATCCACCTTCCTGCTCTTCTGCTCTGCTGCTTCTCGGGGTAGTAATGAAGGGAGCCCCAAGAAAGACAGTCCTTGAGCTCACTGGCATGATGTGATGCTCATGGGCTTTGCTCAGGCAGCAGAGGTGGACACTAGTCATTGGGGCTGGTTTCAGAGGCATATTTCATGGTTTGGCCTAACATTTCCTCAACCAAGCTGTCCCCATCAAGGCCACAATTCCTTGTTGTCTTTCCTTTCTGTGGTCAGAACCCACAAAATAAATACAGTAAAATAAATATAAAGCTTGATAAATAAGCGATCAATAAATAAAGAAGATAGGTAAATAAATAAATATGTTAAATAAAAAAATATTGAAAAAGAAAAAGCACTAGAATGTCATTCATTTTAAGAGCAGCTCTGACCTATTAGTAGCTCCATTCCAGGGCAGAAGCCACATCCTAAACAAGGGTCAGATTTTGATAGTTTTAATCATGTTACTGTATCTGCTATCCTGTTCCTGACAGTAGCTACCAAGAGGGTTGCAAGAAGGAAAAAGAGCTTGACTTTTCTCATAGCTCTATCTTCTGTGAACAAAACAAAAGAATGCATAAAAGACTAAACATACATCTATGTCTTCTCTCACCTCCCATCTTGCGTGATTTTTCCTCCATAGTCACGTGCTGGATATTCACATTGCAGCAAATTCTGACTTACATGTCTGCCCATGTCTGTCTCACACATGAGAAAAACAACTAAAGTGCTGGATATGCAATTTTTTTTCCATTTTCTTTGTAGCTCTGACATGGCCAGGGGATATAGGGCTGTCCTTGGGCAGTGTTCTCTGTGTTTGGAAAGTGCCTATATTGGTCCACGGCCCCAGCTGGTAAAAACAAAGAAAAATGTGAAAAACACAATTCAACATGCACTGAGGATCAGACTCCAGACCCAGTACTGTTTTGTTTTCTGTTGAAGGTTTGGATTCTTCTAATACATTGCCTCTGTGTGTGTGTGTATATGTGTGTGTGTGGTTTGATATTTCCTGGAGGAATGTGTCCGCACAGCTAAACAAAATACCTCCCTGGGGGCAGCTTGTGCTTTACAGTTGCTGCAGCACAAAGAGAAAATCAGATTTTACAAAGACAGAAATGGAGTATATCCTGCCATGGTATAAGAAAAGCTTCATGCTTAACATCTTTAATGGTCAAATTATAATATCAAAAAATAGTATTTTACTCCAGTGAATTTAGATCAGGAGCCTTGAAACCTTCCCTATGTCTTTGGGAGCTAAATACATGAAAATAATCAGTATCTTCTAGCTAAAAAAGGACTACGACCAGACACCTTTTCCAAACCACTCTTTAAATATGTTCCACATGCTTTCTAAGTCACTCTTTTCCCCTGAGGCTTGGTCTGTTAACAAAGAGGTGTATTAAATACAGATGAACAAAAAGATCAGCTCAGAGCTTTTTCTCATGCTTGCAAATGCTGATTTGTCTACAGGGCTACTCAGGTCCAACACTGAGACTCTCTCAAGGAGGACACAGCATCCTCAGAGAGCAACAAATACATTTAGCCTTTTCCTAGCAAGTTCAAGACTTGATAGCAAGGCTTAGAAAATGCATCTCACTAACGATTTTTTTTTTTATTCCTATTCCTCTCAAAGTATAAAGCTGAACAGAGCCAGTTTATTGGCATCAAGAGCCAACGCACTGTGTTTGGAAATGTAGCACTTCTTTGAAAAGTATGTGTAAAGTAAAAATCAAAGAGTTTGCTTTGATCACTTTGATACTTTCCTGAATGTTGTTCAGTTTCTTTGACTCTATTCGATCCATTTCTCTTTGGTGTCAGAGGGAAAATGGTGTGAACAATGCTACCATTCTCTGCCTGGTGCATTGTTTTCTCACAGAAGCTCATGTACCTAAATTATGCAATAGGAAGAATTGAAACTGTGTCTTCTTGACATAAATAAAGCTGATGCCAACTTTTTTTGTTAGTGTACAATTAATGAATAAAATGGGTTGATGTTCTGAGTGTGGTTCATAGTGTGGCAGCTGCTGTGCTGCCTGTACATATGCTTTTCACATTCCCCAGGAGCAAACACAGCCTTTCTGAGAGCGCCACGTAGCTGCATAGTACTGCTTGCTCTGCGGTTTTAATGCTGTATTCAGACTAGGGTCTGGTGGGGCAACTGTGCTTTTCTGGATGGTACATTACCACATCCTTCTCTGAGCTGGAATGCAAGACCTCCAGCCTCTATTTCAGGCAGCTGTAGGCTCTCTCCTAGAAAACCATGGAACATCACCCTACAACTCTGCAGCTTAATTTCTCCTATCAGTCAAAACAATGGCTACTGGTCAGCAATTAAGGCAGTGTCAATACAAAGGGCAACACAGAAGCAGAGTTTACACCTTGCCTGGGCTCTGAAATCCTTGTGTGCCTGGATTTCTGCTTCTTTGAGTGACTGGGATGTATATGTGTAGAGAGGTTGTCTACAGGCCACCTCCCTTTCCATCCCTATTACAGAACTTCCTGGTAACAGCTAAGGGAAATGGGCTGTGAATAAGGGAGACTGTAATGGGGCTGGGGTGATCTGAGCTACAGAGAAGTCAGTTGGCTTTGCCAGGAGAATAGGACAAGGGCCCAGCTGTTGGAAAAGTATCTGGGGTGACAAGTAATGGGAGGTAGAAGGGAAAAATGCCCACTTTGTCCTATGTCTCTCATTCACTGATAATTCTTCCTGTTCTTTCTGCAGCCCATACAGTCTGGATTCATCTTTCTCAACTATGGGTGACCACAAGTGTATGTAATATGCCAAATGAGCAGATCTCTGTTTTCACACCGATGTCAACATCTCCTTGTCCCTGCTGACTGTAACACTTCTGAAACATCCTAAGATTACATTCACCTTTTTCATGGCAATTCTGACTAGTGGCTAATAGCAATACCATGACTAATGAGAAAAGATGTAATGATAAATTCAACACATTTTTTTGTGTGTCCTCTATCATTGCCATATAATCATGTCTCTCATTACAGTAGAAATTCTATAAAAAAAACTCATAGCCAAACACATAGAATCATAAAATCATAGAATCATTAAATTTGGAAAAGACCTCCAAGATCAAGTCCAACCTTGTACTCAACACCTCCATGACCACTAGACCATGTCTCGAATCACCACATCCTTCTGGTTTTTGAACACCACCAGGGATGGCAACTCCACCACTTCCCTGGACAGTCTGTTCCAATGCTTAACTACTCTTTCAGTAAAGAAGTGCTTCCTAATATCTAATCTGAACTTTCGCTGGCACAACTTGTGGCCATTTCTCTTGTCCTGTCATTAGTTACTAGGGAGAAGAGCCAACACTGGCCTCACTACAGCCTCCTTTCAGGTAACTGTAGAGAGTGATAAGGTCTCCTCTCAGCCTCCTCTTCTTCAGGCTAAATAATCCAAGCTCCCTCAGCCTGTCCTCATAAGACATGTTCTCCAATCCCCTCACCACTTTCACTGCCCTTCTCTGCACCTACTCCAGTACCTCAGTGTCTTTCTTATACTGTGGTGTCCAAAACTGCACACAGTACCCAAGGTGCAGTCTCACCAGTGCTGAGTACAGGGGTGCAATCACTTCCTTCCTCCGTCTGGCCACACCATTTCTAATACAGGCTAAGATTGTATTGGCCTTCCTGGACCAATTTAACCCAGTGAAGAGTCTGTCTAAGCCATGAGCCACCAGCTTCTCCAGCAGAATATTATTTGATTTAATTATTTCCATTAATGCAGTCTCTAGTGATCTTTATTTATTTATTTAGGCTATTCTGATCATCTCTGTTGATACTGACTCCTAAACTTCTGTTTTAAGCTATGTCAGTGGAAGGTACATGACAATACCTGTCACAAAGATGGATCATGATTAATACAGTAAAGACAATGTGTTAGCCATGTGTCTTTGTGTTACCAGGAAGTCATTATTTCACACAAACTGCTTGGTCATAAGGTAGATGATTAATATATTAAGTCTGGATAATTTAAGGTAAACAGACAGGGTTTTCCTTTAGTATTTACCCAGGATTACTGGCAAACTGGGCAACCTCTTTTTCTCATGTGCACTCACACATGCTTTTACCCTTTTGCGGCTATTTATTTGAAGAACAATGTTTTAACAAAGAACATTTAAATTGCCTCTACAAACTTTAGCGTGACTTTACTCTTGTATACTCTATGTATATGTATATCAGAAGGACACTTTACATTTCAAAAGCAACACACTTCTCACAGTTTTTTGAAGATGGCTTCTTATTTCAAGAGAACTTCTCATTTGCAAGGGTAGCCTCAGTTCTCAGAGACAGAGATCACTGCAGTGACTCACTAGCTCTCATTGCTGATAAGATTGCTTTTTGCCCAAGATGAAGTTTGCTTGGTTTTCAGCTTGGGAAACTTCTTTAAATTCACCAGTGACTTTGCCAGCTAGACAACGACAGCATCAGAGTGTGAATCACACCATTTCAATGGGCTGATTGTGAAATAAATATGAACAGAAACAGCAGGGGGTGGCTTTTCTTTAGCAGTCACAGTTTCCTTTTCACTATATGCCCTTAAAATGCCCAGGCAGACTATTAGCAGAGGGGAAGATTGATAGAATTGCATTTACATTTTAAATCAAGCCAAGTTCTCACTTCCACAGCCACAACCCTTCTAAAACATCAAACAAACAAACAAACAAAACAAAACAAGAAAAGCTGCATCCAAATAGAAAAGAAGAAAATAAGTGTTCATTTGATTAGTCTTCTAATGGAAATTAGCTTAATGATCCAAAATTAAAAGTATAGACATTAAAGACCTTGGCTTGTTCTACCCATGAAAGGCATAATGCTGCAACTGGGGTGATTCTTCACTCAAAACATTTCTTTTTGTGCAATCCCTCTGTGCTTTCCTCAGTACACTACCCAGCTGTAATGTTGTCTCAGTTTCGTGTCATTATTTCTCGTTCCTTTTGGGAATAACTATAAGGGTAAAACGAAACTTTATAAAACCGTGAGAGAAAGCAGACATACCGTTGCTGAGAAAGTCCCCCAAGCCACCCTTGGATTTAAAGTGTCTTTCACCCAGCCAGTGACCATGAGCATCCACCCATCCCTTCCTGGCACCAGCTGCTCTGGGTACCCCATGCCAAGGTGGGATGAGTTAATGCACTGCCAGGAGCTCTTCTGGAAGCTGCCTGAGAACAAGCCATGCAGGCAGGAGGGGTCTGTTTGGCACCTCATTCTTGCAGATGTTCTCAAAACTACCTGTTGAACACTGCCTTACACCTGCCAGATGGATGGGGGCAACACTGCCCCTGCTCTGCCTCTATTGAGACTGCAGAGCAACCTCCTGGTGTAGACAGGACCCTGCTGCTAGCTACAGTCTCACTACTGTAGAGAGCTCTCAACTATACCGTGGGTGTATGTGGCTACATTTCACATATCTTCAACTAATTCTTTTCTTAGTTGTCTGATGTAAACAAATACAAGTAAAAACACACTTGTAGGGACACCTGGTTATCTGGCAATTTGTTACATATGGTTCAGAAGCAGAAGGATATTCTTCCTTTTTCATTTTTATCAAAATGATCTAAACCAGAAAAGCTGCAATAAAGAATGAAATTTAGGTTTCAGTGACAATTACATCTGAAACACAGTCTGATATTGACACCAGTTTCTGACATGCTTAGTTATTCTTTATTTGTTTCAAGGCAAGTTGACAGAACAAAAATACAATTATTAAGTTTATTGATTTTCTTAAACAGAAACTCCACTTATTTTCATCACTTCTGGATTTTACCTACTAGAGAAGATCATCAACTATTCCACCCTATTTTATACATTTTTTGTTTCATAGAAGAGCATTTATACCTGTACAAGTTACTTGTCACATCATTTGGTTTTAGGGCACTGGCAAAGACAGATTTGAACCCATGTTGTGTCTCCAACAGACATGACTCCAAAAGATAATGTTGTCTGTGAGAAACAAGAAATAATGCATCTGATCTACTCTTGATGTAGTTTCAGGGCTTTGGGGCTACTAAGGCAAATGAACTGAATGAAAGTTTTAACCTGCAGGAGTCTGTGACTTGTGTTGTTGATTTCAGTGGTGGCAAGATTTCTTCCACTATGCTTACATATAAACTGTGAAAAGCAGTGTGTAGAAAAGAAAGTAGAACTATGGAGACATGACATATTATATGGACCCATACTTCACCTTCTCAGCCATCTGAGATGAGAATTTATATTACCTTGCGGTTGTGCTAGTTTGTTGGAAGAACTGTAGTTTGTATCCAGAAATATACACAGCAACATAAGCTTTGACGTTCGCAGGTTTCTAGGCAAGAATAAATACAAAACTGAGTCTGCTAGTATGCTAAGCAGCTACTAAAAAGCTCCTGTGCAGGCTGTAGTTCAGCAGAGAAGTCTCTTTGGATTCCTGTTTGGCTTGGACTGCATTGTTATACAGAGCTACACTTTCAGGCTCAACCGTTTATTTTCTTTAAGTCACGTAATGTTTCTGAAAGGTGTGGGAATATCAGTCCTAGAAAATTAAGTCCCCCATCTCCTTGCAGATTAACCATAGCATAGACAATTGCTCCTTGTAGGGACAACCCCTGAGAGCAGATAGCTCAGACCTTGTGTTTTTTCAGATTTTCAGTTCTCCAGTGGGCTTGTACTGGGGACAAATTTAGTAGATGAATGCATTTATTTATATCACCTCTGATACATTCCTTGTTTGCTGACATAATTTTTCATCATGCTTGTAATTAGGGAGAGTGGGAAGCTGCCCAGCAATGATAAGACCTGGAGCTATGTGCCACATTTGCATGTGGAGAGAGAGAAAGGGAGTGAAGGCAAGGGGAAGGCAGGAAAGCATGAGTAACTTGCTTTTACTGTTGAGCACTGGTCCAAACCTGAACAAGGAAGTCTCCCCAAAACTCTGTTATTGAGGCCCTGACTTCAGTGTTAATAAATAATGATATTACCTTAAGATAATCCACACACTTGAGTGGTCTTGAAGCCCAAAGAGAGTGCAGACAAGGCACTTGTGTGCTACCAGGAAGAAAGAGGCAGCTCTGCCCATGCCCAAGCCAGGAAGCCAGGCTGAAAGCACTACCGTTATTTCACTGGACAGGTCTGTAAGTTAGTCCAAGGTAAAATTGCCTTTTTCCTAGCAAGGCGGTTAAGGCTTAAGACTCTAAATCCTGCATTACTTGAATCAATAAGCCTTGAAGTTGCTGAAAAGAGTATCACTGACAGAGCTAAAATCACATGATCTTCCGTCTCCCTGGCATTGATGGCTGTGTTCCCACAGCGTCTGTGGGAAATACCATTATCCCCATCACACAGACAGCAGTCAAGACACAGACAAGCCAGGCTATGTCTGTACTGCAGCAATAGATCCCTGTGCAGACATCTCCACACCATCCTGGGCACTGCCAGCCCAGGGATGTGGGAGCCTGCTGCCTGAGCCCCTGCCCTGCTGCAAAGGCAGGTTGGACACACTACCCACAGAGAGGGTTGGTAAGCACAGCCGGTGTCAGTGATGCAGTCACTGGTCCAAGGCAGCACTGGGAAGTTATTCCCATTCCCCAGCCCTGCTTGGCTATCCTATGCCAGATTTGTGCTGACCTCTGGAGTTCAGAACACCTTGTTTCTTTTTCTGACCCAGATGACTTAGCTGCTTCTATAACCTTTTTATCTAACAACAGGCTTTTGAGAAGTAACATCTGTTTCCTCAACATGCACGTCATTTAAAAAAACCAAAACAATAGCAGCATAGAAAAAAGAAACTCATACCACTGAGTAAGCAAAGAGGACCTTCACTTAACTCTCATGGGGTAATGGTCTTGTAGCCCAGAGACAGCGCTAAGGTCCTGCCTCTCTTGTCTATTGCCACAGCTTGGCCAAGCCACGCAGATCACCAGCAGAGACTTACTGCTAGTGTGAAAGAGATAAGGAAACATACTGGATTACCCCAGCTTCAAATGCAGGTACACTGTGCTGGGGTACCAGGCTTCCCTTCTATACTGGGGCAGCTGGCCAGATGCAGGGCAATGTGTGAAACTGCACAACTCCTATCCCAAAATTCAGTGCTGGTGTCTACAAAAAGGCTCAACAAAGTGCTCTGTTGCATTTACAAGGAAAAACACGACAAACAGATAAGACCGTAATCAAAATGCCAGGGTTTCCAAAAAACCTTATGCTGAGATCGAAGTTTGCAGGGCAGTTTAGCTCTGCTCTGAAGCAAGAAGTGGCACC
Source organism: Actenoides hombroni (assembly GCA_024336885.1). Lineage (NCBI taxonomy): Eukaryota > Metazoa > Chordata > Aves > Coraciiformes > Alcedinidae > Actenoides > Actenoides hombroni. The sequence continues at coordinate 2,848,990 of WUAM01000321.1, forward strand.
TTTGCCCACAACAGCCAGCTGAGTCACAGGGCTTTCAACTGCTTCTTGAACACAAAGGGCTTTCTCTGTAAAGTGCTAGTTTACTTTTTTTTTCCCTATTTTTCATATAATCAAAAGCTCATTTCATGAGGTGTCTCATGGCAGCCCCTGACTATTTTAAAATAAACATTTTCATTAAACAAGTGGATTTTGGTATTAGGCAGTCAGCAACTTGAAAGGGCTTTTGTCAAAAGTTGTTGGAGGCTCTACTAGGCTGTTTAAACATGGGAGGAATTTCTGCCTGAAGAGTGAGTCCTTTGACTTAGAAAAATATTATTGTTTGAGTTTTCAGTAACTTGGAAGCAAAAGGACAACATAGCCAGATTTTAATTTTTTTTTTTAAATAAATATTCAGTTATGTCATGATAGGCTTCTAAGTTTACTCTCAGCCCATTGTCCCACAGACTGGAAAGACTGTAAATAGCACCTTCTCCATAGACACAGTCTGTGGGAGAGAAGAATCACAGAATGGTAGGGGTTGGAAGGGACCTGTGGAGATCATCTAGTCCAATCCCCCTGACAAAGCAGTTTCATCTAGATCAAGTTGCCCAGCAACGTATCCAGGTGGGTTTTGAAAATCTCCAGAGAAGGAGGCTCCGTCACACTCACAGTGAAGAAGTTCCTCCTTATGTTTAGGTAGAATTTCCTGTGTTCCAGTTTGTGACCATTGCCCCTTGTCCTTCCACTGGGCACCACTGAAAAGACACTGGCTCCAACCTCTTGACCCTCTAGATATTTATAGGCATTGGTAAGATCACCTCTTAATCCCCTTTCAGTCTACTCCAGACTAAACAGACCCAGGCCTCTCAGCCTTTACTCGTAAGAGAGATGTTCCAGTCCCCTCATTGACTTTGTATCCCTCTGCTGGACTCTTTCCAGTAGTTCCCTGTGTCTCCTGAACTGGGGAGCCCAGAAATGAACACAGTGCTCCAGATGTGGCCTCATCAGGGCAAAGTAGAGAGGGAGGAGAACGTCCCTCGATCTGTTGGCCACACTCTTCTTAATGAACCCCAGGATACCACTGGTCTTCTTGGTCACAAGAGCACACAGCTGGCTTATGGTTAACCTGTTGTCCATCGGGACTCTCAGGTCCCTCTCCATGGAGCTGCAGTCAAACAGGTCAACCCCTAACCTGTACCAGTGCATGGAGTTATTCCTCCCCAGGTACAGGACTCTACACTTGGCCTTGTTGAATTTCATCAGGTTCCCCTCTGCCCAACTCCAGTCTGTCCATGTGTGAATGACAACACCATTCTTTGTCCCTTCACCTCCTGCAGCTCTAAAACTATTTCCATGTCAATTTGATTATTGAATCTAAGATGCTATTAGACTTCGTGAAGAACAGATTGAGTCTTCCTGTTAAAGACCTGCTCTGCCCAAGGCAGGGTACACACAATAACAGTAAGTGACTTTGCATAAATGACTGGATAAAAAGAGCCACTGAAAAGAGAGTCTGGAGTTTTAAGGGCTTTGGTAACTGTGTATTGGGTTCACAGTTGTGTCAGGTGCCTTAGACTGAAAGGACTCCCAGTGCCTACTGTCACTAGCCAGTTCTTATGAAGTCATCAGTGAGCTTCTTAGAGAAAAAGAAGTTGTTTGCTCATATCTGGACCATAAATTGAATGTACTCAGAGCTTAAGGGTAACCTTCCTGATGAGCTCCAAATAGAATAATAGCTGAGAAGAAACTATTCATCTTTTTTCAACTGAGTTGCATATTCTACATGCTGAGGTGTGCAGAAATGCTGATGAGCTAGTAGACATTGAAAAATATCCTTCTGGGTCAGAGTCAACTATGCATGCAATCTGGCCCAAGGAGAAAAAGATTTAGGTAAGGAAATTAAACTCCAGTCTTCCCTTTTTTTTTGAGGGGAAGAAAAATTAATAAATAAATTCTTCCTAGTACTTCTAAGGGTAGTTCTTTTTTTTTTTTTAACTATTTGAGCAGACATCCATCACAGGTAGCTTTCCTTGAGTTAGTTATATGGGACCAAAGAGAAGCCACAAGGCAGGAATACTGCAGCTGAACAAAAACTTCAGAGCAAATTACTTCAGCAATTTTGCCCCTTCACGAAACAGAGAGTCTTTTTTTTATATTTGGTTAAATGTTTTGATGAAGCCTGGATCCAACCTTTGTTTTGCTCTCTGGTCTAAGAAGAGCTTGGTGGCTCAGCAAGTCATTGCATTTCCCTGTTCTGAAGGAGAAACTCAAGGGGTGGATGATTTCCCATACCTGTTGATAGCAAAACATCTCTGCAAGTGTGTGGGGCTGAGCAAGTCTCACTTCTCATGAAAAGAGTTGTGGGTATACAGGCTGCTAGTGTGAGACCTGGCAGACTTTAAGTGCAAAGGCATGAACAGCAGTCCTTTCCACCCCTTTACCTTTATTGCTACCTCAAAACATGGCCATCCAAGACCATTCAGAAACTGAGAAATAGATTAATACCAGGTCTCACACTTTTTGGGCAAAAATCGTAAGCCCTCAGTTTTATGCAAACACTGGGCTTTTCCTTCTCTGAATGTCTTCTCAGAGCTGAGGGCTGTAACTGCAATAGGTGGCATTCAGTGCTTTTGCCAGGCTCCCTCAGACATAACCACTGAATGAGGTTTCTGTGGCATGGGGCTCTTACCCTAACCTGGTGGACAGAGTATTGTGTTAGGCTATGGGAAGTTATATGCTTGCCTCTCTGAGCCTAGGAAACCAACATATAGCTCAGTTTATAATGTAATTTCAAACTGGTGTTGGCACCTTTAATATTATTCCACTCTGAAAAGAGAGATTTTTAAATAGCTTTAGGTCAGCTGAATATGGACAAGACACAGGACCTGGAGCACTGTTTTGCTGATGTTTCATGCCACACAAAGAGTGGCTATGACGCCACATTTCTCACAGTCATTTTGATGTCTATCTTTTAGAATATGATCCATAGTATTTAATTATAGTTTGAAATGGAGACATCAGTGCAGGCTTAATATATGTAAAATATCAAGAAAAAGACTATCACTTGCACTTTAAAAAAAGGAAAAAAAAAAAATAAATGCTTCATTTTGAAACCATCCTTAGCTGCAGCTAAGTTGTTGACTTCTTGTATTAGGACAGCATTTGTCCTGTTCAGAAGACTGCTCTTCTGGCAGAGCAACTACATTTTAGCAGCTTGCCAAGGGACAATGCAATAGAAGAATAATATTTCACTCCTACCCTCAGCTACTCTTTACAGTAAAGAGATGGTGATTAAGAGTCTGTTCCTTTGCCAACAAGGTTCATAGTAAGCAGTATCCTTTCCTTGGACATACTTTAGGTAGCTGCATTTAGATCTGTGATACAGCTGCTTGGGGCCATCTCAGAAGGTTCCCTGTGTATTTCTGGCCTCTTCATTCATTTGTCTAGTCAGCTGCCTTTCCTGAAAATAAGATCCAGCAGCCCATTCACCACAGACAGTCTTAAATTCCCCACATCCAGGACTCCTATCTTTTCTTTCTGAGAATTTACCACTTTAACCTTTAGGAGCACATGATGTTATTAAACCAGTCATTCTTTATGAAAGCAAAGAAATGTATAACAAGACAGTAGAATGCAGCTCTCTTTCCCTGTTTCCTCCACGTGTTTTGGTGGATTTCAGTCAGAGTTCTCTGCAACATGTAGAATACTTTTACTCCCAGACTAATTTTCAAGACTTTGATTTTGTCCCTAAAATGGCTGGTGGAAAGATCCTTTTCTTTACAAGTCTACAATCATTTCCCCTTCTCCCACCTTCAGTGAGCCTTCCTGGTCTACTATAATGCCAGGGGATTGCAGTACTTCATCAGATACTTCACTACTTTGGTTAATACCTAGCTAGAATCTGAATTTGAAAGGTGGTGTGGGGGTAGGTCTGGAGAGGGATAATTTGTGAAATAACTGCTTTTTCATTCAAGGATACCTCCGTTTTACAAGACTATTAACGTGTAAGAACAACATAAGTTCAGCCCAGGCCTGCATCCCAGCATCGGGATTTCTCAGCTCCATCTGGCTTCTAATAAAAGAACAGAGCCTCATAAATTCAACTCAGAAAGAAAAATAGGTTTTGTACATTTGTGACAGCCATATAGAGATGCATTCACTCTGTTTGAGACACGGATATACAGCAGTATTGTTTTGATTAAGAAGTTGTGAGCATCTGCATAGGTAAAAAGAGAAAATTATACTAGATCTGGGAGGTTTCCTTTACATCAGTAACCTTTCAGACCTGATAAGGATAAGAAATTCAGATTGATGCTGCCAACATATGACACCATTCCTGAGAATTCTTCTTCTCCATCTGCAGCCTGTACTGTCCCACAGCTGTACATTACATTCTCAAGTGTATTGGGTTGGCATGACAAGGTTTTGGTAGCAGTGGGCTACAGGGATGACTTCTGTGAGAAGCTGATAGAAGATCCCCTATATCCAACAGAGCCCATACCAGTCATCTCCAAGATGAACCCACTGCTGGCCAAGGCCGAGCCCATAAGCAATGATGATAGCACCTCCGTGATAATATATTTAAGGGGTAGAAAAACCCTGTGCAACTGCAATTTTATCCAGAGAGAGGAGTAAGAACATGTGAGAAAAATAACTCTGCAGACATCAAGGTCAGTGAAGAAGAAGGGTAAGGAGGTGCTCCAGATGCCAGAGCAGAGATTTCCTGCAGCCCATGATGAAGACCATGGTGAGGCAGGATGTCCTTCTGCAGCCCATGGAGGACCCCACACTGGAGCAGGTGGTGTCTCAAGGCAGGCTGTGATTCTGTGGGAAGCCTGTGATGGAACAGGCTCCTGGCAGGACATGTGGGCCCATGGAGAAAGAAGCCCACCCTGGAGCAGCTTTGCTGGCAGGCCTTGTGGCCCTGCAGGGGACCCACACTGAAGCAGTCTTCTTCTGAAGGATTGCACCCTGTGGAAGGGACTCACACCAGGACAGTTCATGAAGAACTGTAGCCTATGGGAAGGACTTACATTGGAGAACTTAATGAAGAACTGTTTCTCTTGGGATGGACCCCATGCTGGAGCAGGGGAAGAGTGTAGGGAGTCCTATCCCTGAGGAGGAAGGAGCAACAGAGACAATGTGTGATGAGATGACCACAACCCCCATTCTCCATCCCCCTGAGCTGCTGGGAGGGAGGAGGTAGCAAAAACTGGGAGTGAAGTTGAGCCTAGGAAGAAGGGAGGGGTGTGGGAAAGGTGTTTTTAGATTTGGTTTTATTTCTCATTATGCTACTCTGATTTGATTGGTAATAAATTAATTTTTCTTCACATTGAGTCTGTTTTGCCCATTATGGTAATTGGTGAGTGATACCGTCCTGTCCATATATCAACTCATGAACTTTTCATTATGTCTTCTCTCCCATGTCCAGCTGAGGAAGGGAAATGATAGAGAAGTTTTGGTGGGCATCTGGCATCCAGCCAGGGTCAGCTCACCACATCAATAGAGGCATGTGTGCCAAAGCACATACAGGATCAAAGACTTTGATAACCCTGTGCTGTTTCTTACACATATTTCTGCTGCTTTAGATGATCACTGGATTGGGTTTTTTCTGGAATGAGCAGTGCCAGCCTTGTTTATTTTTATTACTCTCATTCCCTCCTTCCTCTGCTTCAGGCAGGAAAGCACTAACAGCTTTGCTTCATAGGTTGGCAGGAAATTTAAAACAGCAGCAGGCTGCTGCTCAGACCACCCCCAGACATTTTTTATTTTTTTTCCCATCGATGCAGGAGACTATTTAATTGGGGGCTGACTTGTCAAACTTACTCATTGACGCTTACTGGTAGCTGCCTAACCACTAAAGGTGATTTTTTTCCTCCCTTCCTCCTCCTTTGGACAAGCTTGCCACAATGAAGATGCTGCTGAGCCTGCTTGCTCTGCTCTCTGCTGTCCTGTTAGCCAACGCAGCCCCTCCAACTTGCTACTCAAGGGTGTTGTCTCTGAGCAAAGAAATCACGGAGTCCTTTAAGGAGCTACAGACCTCCAAAGCTGTGGTGAGTCTGCCTAAAAACTGCTTCTGCAAAGATGCTGAAGGTTGCTTGCTCTTGATACAAGTTTCTCTCAAAACAAAATTGCAATGGGTCTTTCTTCTTTCCTTCAGGACTCATGTGTGGTGATGTTGCCCAGGCTGTATTTGGACATACATGTAAGTTTTCACACTACTTTCTTACTGCTGTACAGTATAAGCATCTTATGAAAAAAAGAGATTAACTTTTAAGACTGTACTCCAGAAGAATGGTTTAAAATCAGTTTTTAAAAGCTTAATTAACTAGAGAGAAAGAAAAAAAAAAATCTCATATATAACCTTATTAAAATACAGAGATTCTGAATTTTTATTTGTTTAAAAATTAAAAAAAAAAGAAGAAATCAATATTTTGAAGTGATTACAATTTGTACAGTATTAATTTATTGTAAGTGAGCCTTTTCATAAATTAAATATGTGCAACAAAACTTTGAATAATAGTTTAAAAGAGGAAATGGAGAATGAACTATCTTCACTTAATAAATCTACTTCATTTTATATCATGAGTGACTTCTGGCATTGCAGTTTTAATAAAAAGAAGTGCGGGAACACCTTGCTGGCTTTTCCTCTTTGTCCAAACCACAACACTGTTTTAAATAGCCACTTTTTGAATCCAGAAAGGAAAAGTATGCCTGAGGATATAGAAGTGTGATACTGAGAAAAGACAGCAGTACTCATCTTCCAGCAAAGACAAAATAGCCCCCTGCACACATAGTTTATGTTATAGTGTTCTGCTCTGGGATATTTGACATATTTTGCTTCTTTTCCCAGTACTCCACTGAGTAACTAAAAAGTAGAAAATAGCAGACAAAGTGAGAGATGTGTGACATATTTTGCCAGAGGCAACTACACCGTGAAGTCCTGCAAGCCAGGACCCCCTAGATCCCAATTCCAGAGTTGCCAGTGCCTCACTTATTTGTAAAGACCAAGCAATGCGAGTCCAACGTCTCAGTTTCCCTTGCTTTAAAAGAAGAGCTGAGATATTTATTTACTTACTTCACAAGGATGTTGTAAAATTCATGTTGGCTGTGCTTTATTTCAGTAACACAAAGTCTGAGGTAAAAAATACTCGATAAAAAAAAAGTTCATGGTCCTGACAGTATTTTCTACCATATGGGAACAGAGGATTCATATCTGTGATATCTTAATAATCTGCTCACCAGCTAAAGGAGGTGCTCTTTTGAAAGTGAAACAGTGCACTTACTCTCTAGGTGACTGCACCTCTACAGGAGCAGATTTTATCCTGTTGGCAATACAATTGCTGCTTCCTTAAGCAGTGAGAAATAAGCTGGAAGACCAAAGCTGTGACTATGCAATTTTCCAAGCATTTATTTGGAAATATGAATGCAATATTGATGATAAATTTTCCTCACTAAAGGTTCCCACAAAGGCACTATGAATTTTGTAAGTGGTGGATGAGAAACATAAATCTGTGTTTGTGCGGGCATACACATACCTCTTTTGCATGCTTTGCAGAATTACTGTGTGCTGGCAAAACTCCGTGAGTTTGTGGCCTACCCCAGATGTGATAGAGTGCTTGAAGTTAGTGAGCTGAAGGAGAAAGCCCGGAGCCTGTACACCATCATGATCTCCTACTGCAGAAGGGTAGGTCAAGATGCACCAACAGGGACGTAGTATCTACTTTTAGCCCTTGCTGTCTCCACTCTGTCCCCTAACCAGCAAAACTGGATCAGGGCCCGAGTTTCTCAACATTGTGCTATTTTCTGCTTTTCTTGTTATAAATAATAGCCTTCTTTTTTGTTTCTCCAGGACTTGGTGTTCCTCACTGATGACTGTAATGCTCTGGAAAATCCTATTCTGCCTCCCGTTGAGCCCTCCACCATTGAGAGCTAAAAGGGAGTCAACCCAGAAGTTGTACCTGGAAAATTTTCAAGGAGACCAAGAATCAAAATAGGTATACGCAGTCAACTACAATGTTAACAGCTAAGATCTTTTTCAAGCACACTAGCAATATTATCTCAGACCTACCCATTTTACTCCGCCGTGGCAGGAAATGAACTGCATGCCTTGCATACCTACTGAGCTGCTAGGGAAACTGCAGTTAAGAGAGCATTTTTCCATTTGGCAAGGTATGGTGTTTCAGCTTAGCCAAATGTATAAAGTATGTTTTGTTTAAACATTAGATACTAGATTTTTTTTTTACTCTTCTATGAATAACTAGATTCATACAAAGAAAATATGTATGATCAATATTCTATCCTGACTTAGCAGTTCTTTTATTAGATGGGCATGGAAGGGACCATATTTGTTTTTCTTAAAATGTTCAATAGAGATGTAACTCTGTACTGGCAGATGTCTCTCTGCTTGTGTAGCTCATATATATATGCTGATAGTTTTTGATGTCAGACTTGTGAGAATAGAGGTGAAATTAAGCTGTCTCTGTGGCAAACTAAATAAAAAGAGCCTTCTAACCCAAGATGTTTGTGTTACATCATGTCTTTCAAGATCAATTCAAAAGGTGTCATTCTTATTTTTCACAGTCACTTGCAAGTTGTTTTTCACAGCACAAGACATCCTTGGTTTTGTTTCCATAGCAATGCAACTTTGCTGTGTCTGCATGATTTGACAAAGTGTAAGTTTCTACTGAGAGAATTTTTCCGTACTGCAAACAGTTTCTTTGATGAAATTAGTGGATTTTTTTTTTTTTAATACTGTTTCTGTGTTGTGAGAATGTAAGTTGTAAGGCAGTAGCTCAGAAAGCCTATGGCTTGGACAGACTGTTAAAACACAGCCCATAATCCAAGATACTGAGATTAATAGAATTTCCAGATAATAGTTCCAGAGTCATGGCTCCCTTCAGGATCTGTAGGACACAAGACCTTCACATTCAGCAGCTCTTTGGTGCCAAGAATAGAAAGGATCTTCCCCATATTCTTAGAAGTAGCTGCTATTACCCCAGAGAGTCCCTTCCTTCCCTCTGTGCAAGCCATTCCCCTCTCTCCTGTATAGTATTTTCTGGTCATTCATCTGCATCACTGCCAACACTGGTTAGTGGTCTCACTATGTTTTATAAAAAACTCATCTTCTGTAATCATGGGATTATGTGACAATTGCAGCTCCTCTATCATCCTGTCATCCAAGTGAATATCTGATGGTATAAACCAAAATGATTTACAACTGTTAGGAAATCAGTGAATCATAACATTAATTCAAAGAAAAAAATGCAAAGGGGGGGGAAGTGGGCTTTTTTCCTTATTTTGGAATTAACCTGTCCTGCAGAAACTACTAATCTGACTGAAACTACAGAAAATTTAACTCTACCATTGGACCACAGAATAAGGGTGAAAAACTCTGAACCCAGGAGAGATACAGAGAAAAGTAAACAAGTGCTTTTCTTTCCAATTTGTTTCAATTCAAGGACACTCAAGGAATACGCCTGTCACACTTTGCACTTCTCTCCCAAAGATGAGGTCATCATGTGCTAACCCTATGAATCCCCTAGATGAGTCATTCTGCCCATAGGGAGCTCACACGGGTTCCACTCAGGTGTCTCTATGGACATCTGGTAGAGACAGTTATAAACTGGGACCAGACTGAACTACAAAACAGGAAACACCTTAAATAATCCTACTATCAGAAAAATCCTTGCTTAGTTTGTGTTTTAGGATCCTTCTCCTGTCCAAGCCAGCAACCTCTGTACAACATCCTGCACACTCTAGAGATACCAATACCATTTTTTTTCTGCATTACCTGTACAAACCCAAGACCAATGCCTTCAGCAGCAGCCATATCCTGGAATAAGGGCACATATTAGCATGTTGGCAAGGAGGGTGATACCCACACAGGGAGTGTGTAAGTACTGGTAGCTCCCTAGCCCAAGGAGAAATGCAGGTGAAGTTGAACCATTTACTATCAGATGCTACATTTCAGGGTTTTCTTTCCTCTAAGCAGGGATTCAGCCACTTCCTCGGGAAGCAAGCAGTACTGGGATAACATCAAGGCCTATACACTTCCATACAAGTACCAAAACCACATCAGAGCCCTTATTTTACATACCTTTATACAAGACAGTCATGAACATACCTTGTAAGAAAGTGTAGTGTGGTTACCACAGCCCATGGTGTTTGCAGAGCTAACCCAAGGTCTGGGTGGTACATGTGTTTGGAAGCTGGCAGCAGAAGCTGATAATTTTTGGCTGTTTTTTTTTCATCTCCAGATGTCGTGGGTGTTAAACACGGGTCTGTTGTAAAGCTTGCATTATGACTTGGCAAGCAAACTGCAGAGAGAGACACGTTCCCTTTCCTGAAGAAGCCCATGCAACTCTCTCCCTAGAATTGGACCTTGGGTAAAGTCTGTGCAGGTAACTGTGGGCACTTCTGCCCCTGCTTCTTTCCTGTCACATGGGCACACACTTTCTGAAATGGAGTATTTGATAACAATTTTCTCATAGATCATCTCACAAAACTTCTTTATCCTGTTTATTAAAGTAAATAAGCCTTCCCTAATCCATTTTGATGGAACTCATGTTCCTAACTCCAGATTTCTCCCATGATGTTTCCATTCTTTCAGCTACCTTCCAAACACATTTTCTCCCACTTTAAGCTGATTGTGAGGAAAATGTAGCCTAATTTCTCAATGACAAAATATCTTGCAATAAGTCTTTGGAATTGGAAACAGAGTAGAAAGTATTACTTTATTTGCATTGCTTTATTTAGTAACTTTAGCCTCTTCATGACTGACAAAGACACACTCTTTCTGCAATATACTCATAGCATGGTTACTTACCAACAGCTCAGTTCTGTACTGTTACATCCTAATTCTGCAGAAGTTGAGAAAAGCAACTAGATGCTTTGGGGACTGTACATACTTGAATGGACTTTAAAAGCCTATCCTCCATTTGCAGATACTGTACATTTTATTCCAAGAACCAGATTTGCCTAATGGTTGATGTGCTTTTACACCAAATATATTCCCTGTGGTTTTTTTTCTGTGACTCTTCACATCTTGTATGTCATTTTTAGTGGGAAGTGTGCTGAAAGCAAAGCTATGCTCTTTCAGTTCACAGTAACGTTCTGTCAGACTGTCTTAATGAGATTTGTGATCAGATGAACCTTTTTTATGAACAGTATCTTTTTTTCAGGTTGTCACAGTCTGGGGAAAAAAAAAAAAACACACCAATAAAGAGATCTAATCCACTTGCAGTTTGCTAAGAAACCATCCACTCTTCCTTTCAGGAAGACAGTAAGTTTACCAACTTTTTAATTTCCATTATACCGGGTATATAAGGAATAGTGGAACCATTCATACAGCTGAGCATTTATTCCTGTAACACAGCAGCCCATGCTCATTAGGGCCCCAGTGAACAGGAAGACCATGAAGGGATTAAGCACATATTTGTTGTGATTTGTCAACTGGCATCTTGCCTAGTTATAGCAGAATATTACTAAAAGTACATCATTAAGAAACCACTCAGTTTGTACAATCATTAGGGATGAATTGTAGAAAACAAAGCACCTGTTCTGTTTTCTTGCCTGTTGAAGGAGATTTATTGGAAGGAGCAGTCAATTCTAGGACTAGGTTTTCTTTTGCAGATTTCTCTCTCTCTTCTAGAAGCCTCGCTAAAGAGCACTCCTAGGACTGCTAGACTCTGCCTCATATTAGCATTCAGAATCCCAAGGTAACCAGAATGGTAGATCTTGAGGACCATCTGCAAAATTATTCAAAAACTTTAACTTTCAATTTTGACCAAAAGTTATATTGTGGATTTTACTAGAAGCAGCTCCTTTCCCATCTCATTTCTTCCAGTTCAGACACATGGACTTTCCTTAAGTGGGTATTCTGGTCACTTAGCTTCTCATACACTGTTTTTTGGTGAAACCAGGATAGGGATGAGGACTAGCTACTCCAAGTCCAGAAAGATGGCAACCTTCAAACAGATAATTAGATCATTCAAGGTAATGAGGTTCCACTGGATAACATATAACTTTATACTAATTAATAGTAGCCCTCTACATTAAATGTCTTTACACCTTTCTCTGACACTCTTTGACATGAAACAGTTCATGTCCTAACTACTAAACATTTGTCTTCGTAACCAGGGTGACTGCAGCCAAGTTGCCTTTTGACAGTGGTCTCTGATCCATTCTATCTCCCAGACCACATCCAAAAGAGTGGCATCTGCCCCATGTCAAAACCGCACAGAACTGTAATAACAATTTCCAGGTATAGGCAGGCATGTTTCAATACTGAGAAATGTTGCTAAGACTGAGGAAGTAAGTAAAAGTCTCATTTTGGAGTGCAGTGGTTCAGTTGTTCTCCTGGGAGAAGAGCCATGCTTTCCAGATTGTTAAAGTATTTCATGTTATTATTGAATTGAAACCCAAATCCTGAAGTAGTCCAGGTAACAGACGCCCAGTTTTCGTATGAGTTTTCCAGTATGTAAGTACTGGGTAAATGAGTCAGAAAGGTGTTATTCCTATTGAGAGTAAGAGGGAAGCAAGAATGTAATTTTTAGTAAACCAAGATCAGACAGAAGCACTTCTAGTGACCTACGAAGGGAAAAAATGTTATTTGGAGATCTCAGGTATTTTTTTTTGTTTTCTTTCCAATGTTTAATACAGAGGAAGCTTTTTCTGCAGTTGCAGAATTTAAGCTATTTTTCTCAACTGTGAGTTCTCTGAGATCCCATAAGTGCTTGGCTGTTACTTTCTTCTTATGACAGCTAGACAGCCAGAAGATGTGAGCTTGGAAAGCAGGCTGTTTATCAAAAAATTTTCCTTGATTGGGACACAGGAGCCAGGTCTAAGATGTAAAGAAATACACTGAGGCTGTTCTATAGCTTCTCTCTTCTAGTGAATAGGAATTGTCTCTAGGTTTATAATATCAGTCATTTAACCATACCTCTGGGAATTGTTTGTATTTTATGCCCCCAAACAGTTCTGTTTGTCTTTTAATTGCTGTAAAGTATACTGCTTGCTTTAGTGTCCTCCTTTGAAATTTTAATAACAAGCCATAATTTTTTTTTTTTTAAGAAGACCTATGAAGTCAGTTCTAGACTAAAGCATGTCATGGGTATCTTTTGTTCAGCCTTTACACAGCACCAGGTTGCATAGCCTGGGCCTGGCATGCCACTCTGACTAGTGCAGTTTGGAGCTGGGCTAAGCCACAGCCACTTCTGGGGGTATGGCAGACAGCTGCGTTTATGTAGCACCTTTCTTCACTCAGCACTTCCACCCCCTTTAAAAACTACTGTCTTATTTTTATTAAGGATCTGAATGTGCAATACTGGAGAAGTCCTAGGAGCCTGTGGCCTGAGCTTTGCCAAGCCTTATATGGATGTTAGGAAAAAGGCTATGGACAAATTACTTGCAGTGTGGGGTACATATGCCACTCTGGAAATCCTCTGCATCGATGGTAAAAAATGTCATAAAGTGATACATCAAAAAGGAAGAATGTCACAGCATGATAGTCTGCAGGAGAGGCTGACTTCCACCATTTCCACAAAGAGCAGGCAGATGGTCGGAGCCACATCTTCCCCTCTCTCACCTCCAAACTCACTGCTCAGAACTTCTGAGAGCAAATGGGTTTATCCAGTTGCCTAAGATAAACCTGACTTGTTTTGTCAGCCTTGTCTTTTTGCCATGACCTTCAGAGTCAAAAGTTTTTAACTGATCCTAGAGGTCACTAGGTCACTTTGGCTGAACAAAAGGCAGACAATGGGGATGGGAAGAATAGTCAGGCAAGAACATTCTACATCTTTGTTTGTTCAAAGAAAGATGGTTCAGTTTCCACAAAATTGTTTTCCTCAATCAACTGCAAATGCATCAGACTTGCTCCAGTCTCCTGTAATGGCATTTTATTACTTACATCCTCACAGAACAGTGTTGTTCAGAAGAGAAATAATGCAAATAAAATGATTTCAAATCATGACTTCTTCAAAGAAGGACAACAAAGAGTTGCATTCAAGAAAATCTACTGATAAGGGCAATTATGCTATTAGTCTTTCTTAGTCACCTCTTCATACATATATCAGTTATGTTCAACTAAAAATCTTTCCTCCGTATGGCATAAAAATATGGATAAAGATGTAGACAGGTAAAGAAAAGATCATGAAGTGCTTTATATACATTAATTACTCCTCATAATATCTGTGACAACTCAGAAAGATATTATAAAATTTAAGCATTGATGCCTCTAAATCAGACTGCCTGTTTAGTTATTTAAATGCAATTTTAAGGATCTACATATGAACACTGTGGCATAAACAGCTTGTCTATGATCAGAGAGGAAGCTGATGACAGTGCCAAAAATAAAGCATATGCTTTTTGATCCTCCTCCTCCAGCACTCTGAGCACTGCCTTTAGCCATATGTCCTCACATAGTCTAGGAGTGGCTCTTGTATTCACTGACAACCATCATTTTACACAGCAATCACACAGATTACTATTTCATTGTGCCTGGAAAGCTTTTAACCAAAGCTAGATTGTGATCTAAATTTAAAATGGACTATTATTACATATGCCAGAGCTGGTCTGAAGAAATATTTCCTCCTTGTTAAAGCTCTTATCAAGCCAGTGAAATGCCAGTCTATTCACTGTAATACGTATCTCTCAGTGGCTTACACAGGGTACATGATATTGAAAAGCAAAGTCCTGACAGTCATGGCAAAATGTAGTTCACAAATAGTTTTTGGAGAGAACATCATACAAAATTCAACACTAAACAATAACTTCAGAACAGTCATGGATTCCTAAAAAATGTTGAAATCCTGCAGAACATTAACACACTGTTTAAACTGGATCCCTACAATCACTGTGATTTGTTATTAATGTCTTCAAAAGCCAATTCTGCAGCCACCACCACTGAGACCATATAGTCTAATTCACTCCATACACTTTGAATGTTTACAGTCAGACAACAAGCTAGACTGTATGATAAGGCCCTATAACTCTTCCTCCTTTCACTTGAGCAGTCAAATGAAATTTTATAAAACAACACCACTGAACAGCTGGTGAACGTCCAAAGGCCTGTCAGGATCAGAGTCTGCAATTCTAATCAAAAAACAAGTGAAAGGAACCAGCATTTCCAGAATTGTTAACTGTAACATTACAAACACTTGTATTTTAAGCGGAATTCCTACTGACTGTCAGGATATGTTATCAAGAGGCCAGGGTACAGATCAGACCAAATAATTGATGCTGGTAAATGGGAAGCTCTAGCAGGCAGAGATAATTCTTTTTATGCAACTATGCAGAATAGTCAATACCAGGATCTTACATAAATATGCAGCGTAGCTAATGGTATGTTCTGCCATAGGGCAATTGCTGTAGGACTGGGTGCACTGTAGGATGTATTCACTGGGAAGCCCTCATAAAGAAATATATGAAAGGAAAAAGAAATCAAAAATCCACTGAACTCTCCACGTGACAGATATGTTGAAAGATTACTCAAAGTCTAGGTTCAGTCTCCATACCTAGTCTTGTGCTGTAAAGTACATTTATGCCATGCAGTTTACATGGCTTGTTTTCACTGGGCATTCCTGGTACTTCAGTTCTGCTACCACCAGTTGCAAAATCTGTCTGATGTGAGAAACAACAGCAATATTTCTCTTCATTCCCCCAGAGCAGAGGTTCAGTTCTACCCTTTCTGCACTGTGTCAGAATGTAGAAATTTTCTTAAATCTCCAACTTAATTTGGGCCAAACTACAACATCTCTTCCTCATAGGTAGTGATCAGACTGTGCTGCAATTTGCCAGTTCCCTGACTCCAGTGATCACAGATACCTGGCTATAGTTCTATTGCACCATCACAAAGCAGCAGAACAGCCACGGCATGAGGCTGTGGTGAGCACCACGCCACCTCACAGGGCTCTGCACTCAAAAGGAGACCCGCAGGAGGGGACACACCCATAAACACCCCAGGCCTTCCCCACCATGCACATTCGCGCATGAGTTGGCACCATGATTAATTTTATGCAAGGAATCTGCATGGGTCATAGATATTTTAAAAACTAGGTAGCCTTTCATTACTGCTATTTGAAGCAAGTTGACCTGTTAAGCTCTCAGTAACCCTTGTTTACTGCTTTAATCTGAAAAACAGACACTGTGTCTCAGTGTCTGAGTCACTGAGCTAGACAACAAAAAATAAAGCAGCAGAAACACAGCTATCAACTTTTGAAACTGGCTGAGTACTACCTAAGCTTTAACAACACATTTACAGTGAAAACAGTGAAGTTGGCAACAGTAACTCATACCTTTTGTCTTAGTTTTTGGTAAACTTATGCTCCCCCTTAAGAGACTGTGTGCTGTCTGGTTCAAACAGGCTTCACGGTCAAGCAGTTGGCATTTCACCATTTTTGCTTTCTGTCTGTCCACATATTTATGACTTGTACTCAACAAGTCAGATTGCAAAGTCAGAAAGATGCTGTGTGGACTGTTTTTCTCTTCTCTATTCCACTTAGCTTCATTGATTTTGAAATCCACCTCTCTACAGCTGACTCAGGGTTTATTGTTAACAATAGCCAGACATGTTTTGATGCTACTTGATGCTGAAGATAATGTTGGATGAATTGGAGGAAAGATTGCTGTAATACAAGAAGGCAAGAGGATCAGTTTTGTCTCTGTAAGTCTGAAGTATGAAAAGCTTATTGCCAGGTTTAATTTAGTTTTGCTTGAAGACACATGAACATTAAGAAATAAATTTGTCCCAAATGTGCAGAAAACCGCACCTCATAAAAACTGTGTTCCTTTATGCTTTCAGTCAATTCACATAAATAAACGCCGCCAATATGTGATCTATAAAAATCCTAATATATTAAAGAGGTTGTGGATAGTAAATCTATTCCCCTTGCAATTACATTCCCTGTGCTCCATGCTCTTCAAAGAAGTTGTCTTTACAAAGGAACTAAAGGAAGAGCACCAAGAGGCCAGTATAAGGTGACCAAGGAGCTTTTGACAAAAATCTAATATAAAAAGAAAGCTCGCATGAGGTGGAATAGGGGTCAGAAGACCCCAGAGGAATATAGAGGCTTTGTATGAGCATGCTGGAACAGGGTTAGGCAAGCCAAAGCCCCCCTGGAGTTGAATCTGGCAAGGGGCTGTAAGTGCTTTTACAGGTAATTTCACATCAGCGTGGACCCACTGTTGAAAGGGGAAGGGAAGTCATGACAACGGATGTAGCACTCACTGCCTTTTTCACCTTCCATCTTTACTGCTAAGATCAACCTTCAAAAATTCCAGGCTCCAGACACCAGTAGGAAAGTCTGGAGCAAAGAAAACTTACCCTGGGTGGACAAGGAGCATGTAAGGAACATTTAAACAATATGAACATACATAAGTCCATGGGACCGGACAAACTTCACTCAGGAGTGCTGAGAGTTGATGTGATTGTAAGACCACTCTCAAATATCTTTGAAAGATCGTGATGACTGTGAGAGGTTCCCAAGGACGGGAAGAAAGCAAAGGTCACTCATCTTCAAGTAGGGTAAGAGTGATTTGGGGAATTGCAGGCTAGTTAACCTCATCTCCAGCCCTGAATAAGTTCTCATGAAAGCCATTTCCAAACATATGAAGTACACGAAGATGATTTGGTGTGGTTGATATGGGTTTATGAAGGGGAAATCATGCTTAACTAATCTGATAGACTTCTACAACCAGACAATGAGACCGGTGGGTGAGGGGAGAGCAGTGGTTACTGTTTATTTCAGTATCAGAAAGGCTTTCAACACTGTTTAAATAATGTCATCAACAACAAACTGAAGTACAAACTAGAGAAGTGGACAGTGAGGTGGATCAAAAACTATATGAAAAGGCAGGCTCAAAAGATTGTGATCAGCATCATGAAATCCTGTTAGAGGCCAGTTGCTAGTAATATGCCTCAAGGGCTGATACCGGGGCCAGCAGTTTTGGCCTGTTGTACACATCCTGCACCTGAACAGGAGTAACACCAGGAGCAAGTACAGACTGGAGGCCAAGTGGTTGGAAAGCAGCTTTGCAGAAAAGGACCTGGAGATCCTGGTGGCCACCAAATTAAATATGAACCAACAATGTGTCTTTGTGGCAAAATGGTAATCATGGGCTACATTAGAAAGAATGTTGCCAGCAGATCAAGGGAAGTGACCCCTCCCCTCTTCTTCCTCCAATCTTACTGTGAGGGTGGTCAGATACCAGAACAGGTTGCACAGAGAAGCTGATCAATCTCCATCTTTGTAGATATTTGAAATGTAACTAGATAGGTCCTGAGCAACCTGCTCTAGCTGGTTCTACTTTGAGCATGTAGGGTAAAGCAGACATTCCCCAAATCTGAACCATCCTGTGATGCTGCAATTACATCATGTGGTTTTGAAGGAACATGTACAAGTTAAGTCCAGCTTCCAAGAGCAGAAAAAGTTACTTCTGTCATAGAAGGGAGGAGGAGGGAAAACCTGAATAATATCTTTATTTGAAGTCTTGACAAAGGAAAAGCAAACAAACAAAAAACCCAAGTGTTGTGTAATGGCACAGAGCTGAGTAGCACCTAACAGTATGGAACAGGCAGTATCCTAGCAGTTGTTCCAGGAGTTGCTACCTTTCCATGCTCGATTGCATCCTTTTCCCTTCTGTTCTGTGGCTGCACACTCAGTGTTTGGAATATTCCTCTGGGGAGGACACACTATTTCCTTTTGTCTCTTTTTTTAATTAAATTCCTAACTGAGTCTCTATAAGAAGAGATTCCAGATATCAAAGGTAGAACCATCACCACCTCTTGACAGTGTGGGATGATGTGAGGAGATGCAAAAATCCTTCTGATGCTCCTAAAGCCCACACTGTAGCTTTCCCTCACTAAGAGGAATAGTTTGTTGATAAGTATTCCCTCCATAGGGAGTAGAAAGGCTTGACGGACCACCAAATAAACTGTTGCTACCTGTTACCACCTTGTTTAATGACTGGGCTCAATTCAACAAATCAGATAGGTAAGCATTCATTCTATAGTTAAATGTTATTCTGAGTAGGAATAGATCTAAACACACAGCACAGAATGAGCTCCTAACTGGATCTTCCAGAACAGTTTTGTAGAGAAAAGTGTTCCCAAGCAATGTAGCCAAGTAAAGTGTGGCCATTTTACTTAATCCGCTTATTAAAACCAGTGGTTCATGCTGTTCCAGTAAGAGAATAACAACAGCAAGCTTACATAAGGTGTTCTCCTGAAGGATATGAATTTTTTTATATCTAGAGAAATCAAAGTCTCGCTTCTCCAAGTGCATGAATACTGAAATCTTACAGGAACATATTAATAAATTAACCTTTTTTGAGTACTAGCAGTATCTTGTAGACCAATACATTAAAAGAGTCGTGCAACTGAACCATACCTTTCAGATATGGAGGCATGTCATTTGATTAGTCTCTTTGAATTCAAGAGATTATTCTGAAGACAGAAGTTATCCAGTACACCTCCAAACTCTCCAAAGGTTAAACACTCAAATACCTTGAAGAAGATTGGGCACAAGCATCTCAAAAATTGGATCAAAGTAATAGAAAGTGTCAGGAAAGCACGAATAAAATTGATACCTACTGTAATAGAATGGAAACAGCTCTAAAAGGTTTAGAAAATATTTTTTTTATTCTAGCATTAAAAAAAATGTAAGTGAGGCAAGAAATAGTGCATTTTCACAACTGTTACTCTGTCAGATAGTTCTTACAACCACCAACAGAGATAAGAGTCACACTGCGCTATGAAATAAACTTGTGGACTAAACAGCATATCTAATAAAAAACTAATGACTGGATTGGCTTCCATTTTAGACCTTTCTGAGACAGGTTTTATTTCTGAAAATGAAAAATTCTAGCTCTGAATGGTCACATCCAGAAGAACAAGAGAATTCAATGTTGTTACAACACAAGTGCAACAGCTTTTCCTCCCTCTTCTACACTTCCCTACCCCAGACACTCAGCCTACTGGTGCTGATAAATGCACAACTTTTGTAAGGAATGCATAGACATTCATACATACAAAGATGTCGTAGCAGTATTATGATTCCCCCCTGAACTTACAGTCTGTTACTGCAACCATAAACATGACATCCAGTCACCTCAATGAGCCAGGCATCCCAGAGGCAGAGACCACAAAGTAAAATGAAGCCGTATCACAGCAGAGAAAACAAAGAACAAATGAGCTTTATTCAGCATCACAGGAGGCAAAAGCAACCCAGGCCAAACTATGAAAAGTTACAACCAGAAGGCCACCCTATCGTCTTCTTCTTGCTTTAGTTCTTTTCAGAGCTGCTATTTTGTGGGTATCATGCCTATACCCACGTAGCCTGGAGTGTTACTGTTTCCATCGAGTCTGTTCAATGTCCAAAGCTCCAAAGTAAGACAAGGTAAAAAACTGAATAAGCCTGGTAATAGCATGATTTAGATGCACAGAATGAAAAGCTCTGTTTTTAAAAGAAAAAAACCACCCTGACCTGTAATTCAGCAAACTGATCCTTGTGAAAGTAAGTTACTTGAAGTTCCTTCAAATATAGTTATTGAAGAAAATCTTTGCAAATTTTAAGTTGCAACAGCTGAAGTGAGGACAATTCACAGATTCTTGTGCACTACAGTAGCCCTCTGTTAAAATATTGCTCTTGTCTCCACTAATTGGTTTTGGCTTGTGATTAGGGTTTTGTAAAGAGATTAATTCTGCTTTGGAGACAGCACACTAGTGGAAAGATGGAGAATCTTATTCTAGGAAAGAGGATAGATATTGAATGACTGTAGTTCTGACACTGAAAATTTTCTTTTTTTCCTTTTTTCTTATCCAAAAGTGTGACTTGAAACCATCCTGTTTTGATTACTGAATTCATGAAATCATACACATCACTAAGGACTTCACTTGCTGCATATCTTGATTTATAAAATGATTGCTTTAGCAATTCAGAGGAAATTTCTCAGGACTTGTAGGCCCAAGCACTGACCTGACAGAAAAAGGAAACTGTGTGTAACTCATGGCTAGCTGAGAGTGCCAAATGCTGGGCAAAGCAAAGAAGAACAAGTTATGTTGTCAATACCCTTCTGCTAAGCAATGGATGATAGGGAGACTTGAGGTTGGGAAGGTGGAAGGCTTATCTAGAAGTAAAGTTTAGGAGAGAAGGAATTCAATTCTGATAATTATCTGTTCAACAAAACAGGATTAAGCACAGAAAACTGCAAGGTAGTAGTGGGAGTAGGTCTGCAACCCTTCTCTTCCTGGTTTGTGGACTGAGAGAAGATGCTTTTACTGGCCCTTACATATACAGGACCAGCACTCCCTCTTCATGTGCCTGACAGGGACTTAGGTCAGCAATATCTGTGGAGAAACTTTCTTGTGGACACCAGCCAGATCCTGAATAGCCTTTAAGAATTCACTTCTGCCTGGACTAGGCAAATGTGTCTGTGCAGTCTTCCTGCTTCCAAATGCCACCCCACCCCCCTCCCATATCTCTTAACTCCCTCAAGTACAATACATATCAGCTCTGCTTCCTGTTGCTGTGAAGACTCATAAAGTTCTTCTTCCTTATCTCAAGCACCTAGCATGGATGTAGGAAAAACCAAAAGCTTCACAGGAACAGATGCCAAAATTTCTGTTCTTTAGTCACTTAGAATGTGATGACTCCAGTTCCATTGTCCCATAAAGCATGGTCCTTTCCCTCATGTTTTATAAATGAAAGCTATTTTAAAAATACATATATATATCTCTCTAAAAAAAGATATCACACCAAAACCAACAGTATTTTCTTTTCAGCCTTCCTTGGAACTAAATTTAATCTATCTAACTACAAATTTCTACTGGCTCAGAACCACCAGGAGGGGAAAAAGCCTCCATCCCCTCCCTGACTTTCTAGTCA
Source organism: Actenoides hombroni (assembly GCA_024336885.1). Lineage (NCBI taxonomy): Eukaryota > Metazoa > Chordata > Aves > Coraciiformes > Alcedinidae > Actenoides > Actenoides hombroni. Next base: position 2,870,853 of record WUAM01000321.1, read on the forward strand.
TCCCTTTTCTGCCAAGGAAACAAAGCATTATTAATAGAGAGAACCTAAATCCCCCCACTGTCCCTACAGAGAGGAGAGGTGGGACATGCATGTTTGTAAGCATCACTCAGCTCTTATATGGCCTGTAGCAAGTTGTTTTTCTCTGCTGTTCCACCCAGTCTCTGTCTATCTGTGACTTGTCCCTCAAGTCAAAGGTCTGCTTCTGTCTTCTGCTGCACTAAAGAGCACAGTGTCAAACTGAAGCCATTTTCAAAAGTCTTACACAGACACCCTTAATTTCTTTCTCACCCTCTTTTCAGTCTCATTCCTGTCAGGCTCTTCTTGTCAGGTCATCTTTCAACCCACATCAGTGGTCCTTTCCTCCGCACCTCTTTGTCTCCACTTTCTTCAGCTCTGTTTTCCGTACTCTTCCTCCCACTATCCCATCTTTCCTTTCCCAAAGCTAGATATCTTTCCCTGTTCTTTATTTTAGGCCCCAGCTCTTCCTTTGCCAGGTCCCTTTTTGTACCTCCTTCCAAGGATGTTGGGAAGAGTGCTCTGCAGTCTGGTGAAACATAACCTCCTTATGCCACGCACTATGTTTCTCCTTTTTACACCAGCACCCTGGGCAACAGGGCTCATGCCAGTCTGCTGCAGGACAAACTGCCTTGAAGAGACGACAACATCATATGTAGAAGTTATCCAACTCTCTAAGAATGTCAGGAGAAATTCTGTATGCTGATATTGAGCAGTAATGGGATTAATGCATTTGATTTATCAGCAGGTGTCAGTCACAAGGAAGATCATTTGTGTGTGTGATGGACTTTAAGCACACACATCCAATTGACTTTGGTCACCAGTCGTACTTCAGTACATGTGCAAATGCCCACTAGATCCAGAGCAAACACAGACACAATCCTGATGCAGCTGAAGTCCCACTTCCACCAGCTGTTGAAGACAGACGAGGAGCAGCTGTGGCTGCAATACATGCTGGCAGGGTTTGAGGGTGGGGAGAACAAAACCAAGCAGATGCCTTGTTCTGTTGTGGCAACATCAGAAATGAAAGCAGTGAGTAGGCAGGAAGGATGTTAAACTGTACTCCCTACACACACCCCTATTCAACATGTGAATTGGCAAGTTTTCCCTGTTATTTCCCATACACATACATTTGTGAAGAGAGTATTCCCCACAGAAATATCCTCCCTGTGCAGACACATACACTTTCAAGATACAAGAAGGATAATTCATAAAAAAGTAATGTTAATAGATTAGGCCTTTTCGTGGGCATTCTTGGCAACGGCCACATTCCTTCCTGGTTAACACAGTTTTAAGACTGTAGGGATTCTAGCTTGAAAGACATTGTCAACACTCAACACACTACCCTAATACCATGGGTGGCTTTCATGGTGATTTTAATTTGGCATATTTATCAACTATATTAATATTAATGCATATCTAAATGAGCTATGCATTTAATACTGTTCAAATAGACATCTGTGGAAACTGAAATTTCTTAGTATTTGTCTTAGATTTTAGAATCCAAGAGATGTGCAATTATTTTCCATACAGCCATTCTGTGTTCAGATATTACTGCTTACTTGTATGTAAAAACATAATAAACCTTTTTCTCTTGTCAGTGTAACATTCTTCCTCTAATCTCTGATAAGACATCACAGTACCTGCTCCACAATACCCTAGATTTGTCATCCAGAAATCTGGTCAGCTTATTTTCAGTGCAAGAGTATAGGTTATTGTCTTCCTTTAGGGTATTGTGATTCTATTTTTAATTAAAATAGATTTATATCCTCCTGTTATCACCAGGTTCAGACTACATTTTCTCAAAATGGATTCAGGTCAGAAAGAAATGTGGAAATAAGCAATGAATCCTATTAAACCTGAAATAGGGTGTTTTAGTTGTATTCACAAACCAGCCTGGTTTTGAGGTTTAAAGCAGCTCTTGCAAAGAACATCCAGTCCTTTCTGCATTATCAAATTCATAAGATGTCTTCAGATTATTTTTTTTAAAAAAGGTAAATTCTATTTCATTCTCAGTTATAAGATTTATTTTTTTTTCCTTTTGATGTATATAGACTATAAAACTGAATTTTGAAGATGCTCACAATTCAATGTTCTCGCTACTTCTCCCACCCCTCTTAAAGCTTAACTTTTACATCAATGAATAAAATTCTTTGAAATTGGAAGGTTTTAAGCTTTTCCTTAAGTTCTTTGTTTGGAAAAGTATTCAAGGGAGGTCAGTGTTAAGGAAAACCCCACAGCTGCTCAGTCTGAAATTATCGAAAGAGGGCAGTGTCTTTGCAATAAAATGTCTCCAGTTTTATTGAATGTTGAGGTGACACTTAAGCCTCGGGCAAGTAAAAGAGGTCACTTATTCCAGCTCCCTTAGAATATGGATTTCAGCCTTTTGTATTATACATTAGTACAGACCACTGAAAACTTTATATTCTTAAATAAAATAGCCATCCTCTCATTTCCCTTGAAACACAATGATTCATTCCACCTTGCTGCAGCACAAGCAGATAGACACAAGTGAAGCACATATTTGCTCTCCGATATCTCCTTTCTCCTTCTCAAGGATCTTTGCTGAGTTTTATCCCAGCAGGTAAATTATGGCTTGAAATGAGAGCGCTTGTGTGTTGACTCTGGAATCTTCCTCTTTTCTCACAAAACCTGCTTGTTAAAGCTTTATTAACTGAAAATTTCTTTATTCATCCTTTTATGGGGAAAAAAGGGAAATTAAATGCTGTCAGAAAAAATGGATACATCAGTTCAGGTTGAAGATTCTCATCTTCTTGGCAGCATTTAATCTCTCTTTGATGCTCACATGGGCAGCTGGCTTTTCAGTTTTGCAAAGCTCAGGTATCTGTTCTGTTGGATAAGCAACTCAGGAATGATGATTTCCTGGGTGGAATGGAGGCACTGCTTCAAGTTCACACTGCCCCACTTTGTGAAGAATGACAAATCGCTTTCCTAAAAACATCAGTACAGATACAAGGCAACCCTCTGAGAGTTGCTGCTGATCTACTCAAAGGAAGCACAGACTAAGTCTGATTCACAGCCTTACAGCTGAGAAAAGTTTTCCAGAAGCATTTATGGAGTATGTTCCCTCCAGAAATGCAAGTCCACCTTGAGACCTTAATGCAAGAATGCTCTATTAACTTCAGACATGATGCCTTGCCTCATTTTACAATGTGAAGTAATTTAACTCTTTGTCAGGCTATGGGGAATAAGATGACAACACAGATGATGAGCAATTAAAATAGAAGTGTATATGAGGTGAATATGACTAGCGGCTGGTTACTTGCTGGTACCAGGTGGAGCACATCATTTCCCTCGCGGTTCAGTGGTAGCAGCACTGTAGGTGAAATGCTGTCACAGACAAGACTTCCATCAGTTTCCCACCAGCTCAGGAGCTGAGCCTCCCAGAAACTGTAAATTCCCCCCTCTAGCAAACAAGTATTTTCATGTGTAGCGGATTCTGCTGTGGGAAGGAATTTTATAGACCAGCAGTTAGAACCATCTGGTCAGTGTTTAACAAGAGTCTGAAGCTATAACATAAGCACATTTTCCTCATTCAAGGGCTGTCCTCCTGGCTAGCAGCCAGCTCCCAGGCTCCCTAAGTCATTCTCTCTGCCTCATCATGCCCCCTCTGCTTTTGAGGATGATGACATAAGTTAAATTAAGAAAGAGCAAGCTTTCAAATGAGTCATCTGTCTCACCTTCTGTATCTGTCCCTCAGCACAATCCTTACCTTCCTCACCCCAGGGTTAGGTACTGGGGTGACAGACATGTTGGTGTGTACAACTCCTTCTCCATCCATGCCAGAGCAGGCAGCAATACTCTGCGGCCATGTCCTCCATCTATTTCATGCAAGTGAGAATCTTCAAAACAGTCTTGCCTGATCTAGTGGGGCTGATGCACTCCTCTTTTCCACCTGAGCAGACACACCCACCCCATCCTTTTCAAAAGGTGCTCATTTTCAGACAACTCCTTTCCTGCACTACCTCACCCCACAATTGCTTGTGTGCTAGTGACAGAGTAGGAGGCAAAATCACACAGCTGGTGGGGAGAGGAGACTGCAGTTTAGACTGGAATGAGCTGCTGTAGAATCATGCTCTTGCCTCTGCTACAAGCTGTCTTGGCCCAGGGGACATGGAGCTGAACTGAGGAGGAAGCATCAAGCCATGGTGAAAGAGAAAATATAATGGGGCTTGACTGAAGTCAAGCTAAAGAGAATGCGTCACTTACTTGCAGTCAGGGCAAATGTGTCCACTCTAGCAGACCATTTTCAGGCTGTTTGCTGAAGCTAGTGCAGTCATAGTCATAGCATAGCTTATTTCTGCATCACATCTTGTGCTCTTCAAGTGCTCTCATGCACTAGCTCTGCATGTCCACACTACACCCATGCAGCAGGTCAATCTGGCAGACAAGCCGTTATCATGTGTCTATCCTGTCCTGGCCAATCCTGGGAGCTACAGAACTTCTGAATAAAACAAGACCTGAAGACTGACTCTATCAGGGTCATAATGAGAAATCCATTAAACTGAGGAAAAAGTAGCCAATCATTTGTCTCCCTCCTGACTCTACAGGAACAGAAAGCATCATCCAAGACGGTAGGGGTTACTGTCTCTGGTAGACACAGCAGACAATCCTCAGGTCAGCTTTTCAGAGCTTTTCTGTGAGCACAGGCTAGAAGACTTAAATGCCTTGGATAATAACTGCAAAAGATCCATTAAGAAGCAAACTAACCAATCTTTTTGTGACTGGAAGTTTGAAATGTCCTTCCCCATGGAGATTTCCAGCAGTTCTGTATTTGGAACCTCATTTTGCTGCTTTTGAAAAGGGCCAGGTGGCTGGAAAATAGTGTCTGTAATTTAAGTAGCTGAGACATTGCTTCCTCAACATTGTAGGTGTCTGACCCTACTTGTTTAGGAGAAATTCTTGATCTTGGTTTTCTCTTCCAGTAGTGGAGTGTTGTTTTTGTTTTGTTTTGAGGGTATTTTTCTCCATGAAAGAGGTTTTTCAGAGAGTGACTAAAGTAACCAGGGCAGAATAGGTATGAATTTAGATACCTTTCTAGCTACACACTCCCTGAAAGTATGGTGAAGCTGTGAATAGGATCATTTGCCCACCTAAATCCCCAATAGCAATCCCTAATGACTATATTTTCCCCCAAGGATTTCCTTCCTTCCATGTCAGTTGAACTGTGATGAACTCACATTAATATTCTAGCTGAAAACTAGTAAACAGGCAAACAAATTACTCTTTTGTGTACCTAAGTTTTTCATTTCCCATCTCCTCAATAGCTTGATTCATCAAATGAAGCAAGAGAAGAACCACACAGAACTACTTAAAATAGTATTCCAGCCAAGATATTGGCTTTGCTACCATGTCTACTACATGCAGACTGTCAGCAATGAGAAGTGGAATTCACCTCATCAAACAGTCTACAAGTTTGCTTGAAGATAGTATGTCATTAGAAAAACAGATACATATTTGAGGCCTAGATTAAACACCAATGTCCAGTTCTTAACAAACAGTCACTGTTACAGCTACTGTTTATTAGCAATCCTGGCAATCCTCAGCCAAAACTTTTAAAATACTTGATTTAACTTTTAGTTGAGCTGACCTAGCCTCTCATGTTTGGTAATAATTCTTACCCCGTGCTTCAGAGAAATTGGCATCCAGTGTTGTAAATAGAAGTGACCTCCAGAGATTTGAGTTGCAGAAGCAATCAATTTATGCTTAAACACTTTGTTGTTGCTCACATTGACACTTAAATGCCTGTTGATTTCAGTGTGGTGGACACTGAGACATAAAATGGCTTTTGTTGCTTTAGAATCGATGCCTGTATTTCCTATTGCCTATATCACCTATATACCGCTATTTCCTTTGGCATTAATGGCATTGCATTGGATACAAACCATACAAACTCTTCCCATCTTGGGAATGTGGAAAGTCTGGCCACCTGGAATATGGAAATTAGGTATCAGATGATAAGGGCTTGTGAAGGCAGATGGAGACAAAGTCCATTCCTCTGCCTATAAAAGAAAAAGACAGGGGGACTGTTCCCTCTATAAACCTGCCCAAACATTCAAAGCTCAGTTTGAACACCACAACTGTCTACGCAAGCACAAGGTAAGTGAATTCCATGATTGTTAAGTTATTACAGCAGGGTGTTGCCCCTTCTTACTATGCCTTGCAGCATTTACAAGCCTTCCAGCGCCTCAAAACATGGCCAGGGAAGGCGGATAACCTGATCCTGTCCAGAAAGGTATCAGGGACTGTCAGTCTCATGTACTTCTGTCAAGCTCTAGGAGCAATGCTACAGCAAATTCCTTGTAATCCATAGGGGTGATTCAGGAATGAGGAGGAGAAAGAAGCATGAAAAAGGACATAAATTTAAAACTGCAGGATTTTGCTGCTGCTTTCAAGAACAAGAATTTAGAGGAAAGTCTAACTACGTACTTCCTTGCCCCTAGAGCTAACAGGACCCCATATAAGAGCTGAGAGCAGCAAGTGCTCTCCATAAAGCAGTGAAATTACTCCAGTTATTAAGCAAATTCCTCTTCCTTGAAGCATTGGGTAGCTGCAGTCTCAGAAGACAGATGTTCCTGAGAAGAGGCAACCTAAATTCACCATGTTGTCCTCCTCTCTCCAAATGCAAGTACATTTTATATCTTTGATATTAAATGATCTTTTGAACAGCACTTCACATTAATTCCAAATTGACAGCTTGTATAAAATACAAAAGGCTAACAGGTATCTCATGCATGGATATCAAGTGAAATACCTAAGTCCCTGTTACCAAGAACTTGGACATGCTAAGCAGAAGGTCTGTCATAAATCCTTCTCCAGGAAGGAGGGTGACCACAGGTAGTGACTGTCTTTCCCTGCACTTTATCCCAAATTTTCAACTGCACTGAGGCAGTGCAGTTAGTGCAGACTGCAGAAAACAGGTGTCCTTTCTCTGTGGTGTAGGAGGGCAATCTATCTCATAGAAATATCCGTGAACAGTATTTCCTCTCAAAGCCTCTTTGTCAGACCTGCAATCCTTCTCCTGCCTTTTACAGAAATGAACTGACAGAAAAGAGTTTCCAACCCCTTTGATTCACACCAGTACCACTGGTGAGCTGTACCTCTGTTTTATAAGTCATACTTTAGAGTAGAAAACAGAAAGGCATTCTTACAGTTTTCCCTCTGAGGACAAATTCTTTTTTTTTCTGTAAGGATTCAAGTTTGTTGCATATGCAGAGATGAAATCCCTGTTTTTTAAAAATACACCAGTGTCACAGTATCAGCCCTCATTGGACTTCTGTTTTTCCTGTCATCAGCTGCTACCTTTTTGTCTTGCTAGACAGCACCTTCAACAAGCCACAGTAAGACCAGGATGTCAAAGGGGCACAGATCTGAGGGTACTGCAGGAATTTGAATTCCAATTTATTTTTCCCCTGAAATCAAATTTGAAGTATTAGAAGATGACCCACCTTCATCCTTGCTTAGCTAGAAATAGATCAAATGTCTACGACCAGTCTGAAAACACTGCAACACAATTCACAGAAGTTAAAGCATAAGCAATACAGACGTGGACACAAAGTCCGGAGTTTAGTCCCCAGTAACAATGTAAAAGTCTAAAGAGTACCAAGATGTCTCTTTGACTTTGCAGATAATGTGGGATGACATGTTTAAGAACTGTGAACTGTCCCTACCTCCCAGGGGTAGTAAGCTCAGAGCTATGCAAGAAAAGGAGAGTTAATCAGGGCTTCCCCACCATGGGGGTCCTATCTGTTGCACAAGGAGAGCAAATCTGGCCTATCCATGGAGATGGATAGGAGATATCCTCTCCCTCCAACTTCTACCACCTTCCTCCTTCAAGCAGAAGGTGTCTTTTACATTGCACAAGCTTTGTTGGCTGTCAGGAAAGGAGAATCTATGCTGCCCACTCCTGAGCAACACATGCAATCTGGAGTCTTCAGCAGTCACTCTTAGTGTGCCTTTTGGGAAGCAGCTTCTTTGTCCACCCTCACCCTGTAAACAGCAAGCAGCAATAAGGAAGACTTCTACGCCATGAATTGCCAAAATCTGGTGAGGGCCAGAGCACTGAATGCCATCTTCTAAGACAGCATCTAGCAACAGCTTTGACATCTTCATGCATATATACTGAGCATAAACTGTGATGTGCTTCTAAGTCCAGCCCAGAGCAGCCCAATGGTCCCCTCCTGCAAGAAGTCTGCAAAATCTCCATTAAGAAAAACAGAAAATCCACTGTCAAGTTTTTAGATAGTTACAGAAGATGCCATATGGGATCTACATATCCTATAGTACCTGCTAGAACTGTTAACAAAACCCCATCTTTTCCACCAAAGCTTTTTCCCTTGAAGTGAGGGGAGATAGAATAAGAAAGAGTTTCTTACAGCCATGTTTAAAATCTTACTGAAAAGAATGGAGTAATGTCATTGTTGGTAAAGGACTATAGTATCTACATAGTTGTAGTATGATAGAAATAATGACCTCATTGCGGCAAGGGAAAAAATAGCACCAGTGTGTTCATGTGTGCTGTAAGCGAGTAAGTTTATTCGTTCTGGCAGTGATAAGTATCTCAAGACATGCTGACAGACAAGCAGAAGATGTAAAACTGTTACACAAGATCTGTGTCACATCCAGACTTGCCAGTTCATGGGCTGCCAGGGATAGATGCCATGACAGGGAGGAATAGGAACAGGAATGTGCTGCAGTCACTGAGGTGTCTAGAACAACATGGGAACAGCACAGGGAGTCCCACAGGGGAGGGAGTGGGCTGAAAAGGTCCCCTCCCAGAAAATCTGGGTATGTTCACAGCAAAGTGTCACTACACCTCCAAAGCAATGCTGTAACTCAACTTCTTCCTACTTGTTACATGGTTCTTGCTCCTTCCTAATCTCAACATCTCACTGAACACATGACCTAAAGGGCAGAGAGCTGTGTAGAAATGTGACATTTCTGAAGAGAAAAAGATAATAAATAAAAATAAATAACTATAATTATACATGGCCTCAATGTATTAAAGCATGAAGTAATGTTACATCATGGTCATTCCAAGGTCTCCCATAA